>JAYJMB010000903.1:0-17418 GCA_036873735.1 Pouteria campechiana | reverse complement strand
GCCATTTTCAGAAAGGAGATGGTCTGGTATCTATCCGAGAGAGAGAGAGAGAGAGAGAGAGAGAGAGAGAGAGAGAGTCTTTTTCCTTTCGTTGACAAAGGGATGAGTGAGTGAGAAAGACTCTTTTCTCTCGAGGGTATGGAGAAGGAAGAGAAGGGAATGAGGAAGAGCACTCTTCAGGGGTGTGGATGAGAGTGGCTTTGCTATGCTTGTTTCGAAGTTGAGAGGTAAGCCAAAATGAGGAGTTTTTATAGGAGAAAGATTATAAGATACTCTGCCAAGTACCGTTCTCATAAACTTCCCCCTTGTTCCACAACCGCCCCGAGATATACTATATTGGGCCCCGTCCCAGGTCAGAAATTATCTAGACTAGAATAGACAATTGAAGAAATTTCTACCCTCTTTTAATATTCGTGAATTAGAGTTGGTTGTCTTTTGAAGGCTTGCATTGGCCTCGCTTCACGCATTGCGAGGCCCCTTAAATTTGACAGTTCAGATCATCCAGTAAAGTCATCAGCAGAGTGGAACGGCGTGTTCAGATAATCCATACTCTCTTCCCTCTAAGGGTCTGCTTGGGTTCAAAGAAGAAAACGAGATGAAAAGACGAGGAAAAAATAAAAGAGATGAAAAAAAAATGACAAGTAACAGAGATGGAAACATATATATATATATATATATATATATATATAAATATAAGAAAGGGTTATAAACACTTTGTTGCTCGGTTGCCTGGGTGCAACCGAGTGATCCAACCGTTCATGATTTTCAGGATGGATGCGGGTTGTCCAATTTCAAAAAGCCAAAACCACTTTGCAAACATTCAAAATGGCTATTTGGCCAAAAACCAGAAACCCCTCTCACGCTCGCTCGCTCTCCTCTCTTTTTCCTTGATGAAGAAAATCGCCTTCTTCATCGGGAGAGAAGAGAGAGGAGAGAGAGAGCAGAGAGGGTTTTCTGGTTTTTAGCCAAACAGCCATTTCGAATGTGTGCAAAGTAGTTTTGGCTTTTTGAAATCGGATGGCTCGCATCCATTTCGAAAATCATGAACGGTTGGATAGCTCAGTTGCTCCCAGGCAACTATGTGAGACCGGTCTCACACAGGCAACTGTGAGACCGATCCCAAAATTATATTTTTTATTTTTTTAACAGACTTGAAAATCAATGGATGATTAACCTATAAACCAATTTTTATGATTTTTGGATTTTTAAAAATATTTTTTTATTTTTGAAGTTCAAGGGCATTTTTGAAATTTTTAAGTTTGTAAAAAATGTAAAAAAAATGATTTTGGGACCGGTCTCATAGCTATCCATGTGAGACCAGTCTCACAAAATCATAACATATCTATGTATGTATATATATAAATATATAATGTGAAGATTAAGTAAATAAAAATTTTAAAAAGTAAAAAAAATAATGTAACAGTGTAGACTAATTATAAGTAGTCAAATATCACATAAGTATCCTTAAAAAAGTAACTTTTAGCTATCTTTTATCACACAATAGAGTTTTTATGCTTCGTTTTCCTTAAACCTTCTTTTACCCATCCTATGTTTAAGCCTTTCTATAATTGAATGTAGAAAACCTTTTTAATCTTAAAAATAGTGAAATACCCTTTCATATTTTTTAGATATTATTGTTAATGTTTCGCCTTTTACAAATCCTTGCTTGAATTTTCTGGGACAAGATTTTTAATAGTTGCAGCAATAGGTAACTTTGGGGCATAATTAATAAATTTTCTTTTTTCGTCTTCTCAACTTAATTTCCATAAGGGAGTGGGGTGAGTCAGCCGTGCATGAGTACAAAATAAGAGAACAAAAGCAGCCCAAAAATCTGGCCGACCCAAAGATCCTGGCCATCAATGTTTCTACTTTGCCTTTTAACTTGCATTCCTTTCCTGCCACCATTGCAACGAATGCGGAGGTTATCTTAATATCTTTACGCCGACGTTAACGGTCACAGGCACGGCAGATCAACGGTCCAAACATTTCTAAACTTGCCCCATTTGTCGCCCGTGATGTGGAAACATGATGATAAAATGGAAGTAATCTATTTATAATGATATGGATTACCAGTGTTTTATTACTTTTTATATATTTCCTGCATTTTGCCTAATATTAGCATCATATACGAGTGTTGATTTATTAATTTGTTGACTAAAATTTACTTATCTTTTTTCTTTAGGGTAAGACTAATTTGTTTACTAAAATCAAACAGCCCAATGTTGGAAGATAAATAAATCTAAGTGGAGTGATTGGACGTTGGGCCCAACATTCCAACGGCTGCTCTCTTTTAATGAAAAGGTTGGTCCTCTCATTCCTTGCGAATTAAGAATCATTTAAGCTTCCTTAACCCGCCTTTATCGGCTTTTGACACAGATATTATTCTCTATCGCAGTCGTTGCTGCCACCGCATTCCGCTCCCATCGTTCACGCGCACAACTTTTAAACATCTGAACTGTCGAAGCGCTGCCCGGATTAGTTTCAATTGTTCAGATTACCACACTTTTAGGAGCTTTTGTATTTTTCTGTCCTTCTGAGATGAAAAATGGCTGGAATTTCAGGTCAAAGGAGCTGTGCATTGTAGCCACTTGATGGAAAGATCAGATCCTCCACACGTGCTCCACAACGGTACGTGTCAAGTTGCGAGCGTGGAGAGGGACGTCGCGGTTCACACGCGTGTGGATATATTTCGTCGAGCCTGGTATTCGAATATTTAAGGCAAAAGCTCGAGGAAGATGCAACACTTATGTGGCACAGGTGCCTTTGCACCTCGGCAGTTGATGACTCTTCACCCCAACCAAATCTACTATTATTTTAGGTTTCTTCCGTCGATTGGAAAAAGCAAAAGGCTTTCGCCAGTAATTAAGAAATAGGGTTGACGGAAGATTAGAGATTAAGATTTTAAAATATCGTGCAAGGTGTGTGAGCGAATGTGAAGCAACATCAGTGGGAAGTTTACTTGTGACTCGGGTTGCAACTTGGCTTGGGTTTAACCTGACCATGACCAACAGAAACCTGGTTTTGGTCAGGTTGGAGTTGAGTAAATCGAAACTAGGAATGGAGAAATTGGATTGAACTCAAACCCTGTTTATAAATCGGTTGGGTCAGGGTTGATGGTCATGCAACCTAACCAACCTGTTCAAGTCGATTTTCCAATCCCTCATTAATATAACCCTCAATTCTTTGCAAGTATATATATTTACATGTCGTCTTTTTGCTGTAGCTGGCTAAATATAGCCATAGTGCCATACCATCAAGGCGTAAGACATATTTTAACCTCCCAAATAACATATAGGGCTTGATGGATTTGCTTTCCAGAGGTGGAAACAAGCCATATGATATGACTCTTGTTATATAATGTCAAGCGGGGAACAATTACTTGTAGTATCTCACTGAACGCAAGAAACGAATCTTTTAAAATGCAATTGCCGTGGACATTTTTCCTCAGGACCGTGGCCTTCTCATCTAGAAGCATCACCCGTTCTCGATAAAACAGTCGGATGTTCTTACGTTTTCCCTTTTTTTTATTCAATGATTGTCGATGACACCGCATGGCAGCGTTTGGGTTATCCGAACCATCAATGGGTATGTGATTGGCTAATGTAGCATTACCATCTTTGGATCTAGGAAGCTCTAGGAGCGAAATTCAACTCTTTAACATGCTTAGACAAGAAAACGACCATCTATTATTTACTTGGGCATATGAATGTAAAAACATAGAGCTAAAACATCCACATTAGCATGTAGTATGGCCCGCATGAACCGTATGCCGCCCACAAATTTAGATCAGGATTCTATTCGTGCACTGGATCTTCTGGTTAACCATATGCATCCTATAATCCAGAAGTTCCTGCAAATCCATATATTAGAATCTCTCTTAGCATTTTCTGTGTGATTAAAAAATAATCAGTGGCTGTCTTCTTATTTCTTTCTTTTCTTTTCTTTTTTCAAGCATAGCGCCATTAATAAAAGGCATCAACATCTTGAATCCCACTCCCACAACTTATCACCTCCATATGGCGTGCTCCAGGCCCTTCAGGAACACGGTTGGTCCAATCTTCGTAACCAAATTCACAGATGCTTTAAAAATCATGATACGACCGCAGCAAGAGGCTGAATGACTCACTTATCAGGATTTCCTTAAAGGCTTATCGAGCAATAGTGCAGGAGTGATGCCGGATGCAGAGGCAGGCAAGTAAAATGCAATCAATCTCCTCTGCGAGCCACCAAAGGTTGAAAGTTTTTTTTACAATACTCCATACCGCAGTTATGAACTTGTCCCATTTACTCACTGTCATTAGCCATTGGAGAAGGTAGTAAATACACAAAATGTCCAACACAGGCCTAAATTAACATGTGATAAACAAAGCAAGCTTATTGACCCATGGCAGCAATCATTAATAACAGCAGATAATTAGCCAGAAGAATACTCGGCTTCCCGTAACAAGAATCACAGACAGAAGCATGCACAATGGCCCGTCTCTTATCCTAGTTCATATTCCACATGGATGGAAAAGAAAAAGGAAGATAAAAATGAAAAAGAAAACATAAACAAGCTATAATTCTGTGCAAAGAGAACGTACATGCACAGTTATTCTGTCCCCTAGGAGCAAAAGAAACAATAGCAATTAATTAAGAGGGAGGAGAAATTGATGCTGGAAATCATTATATTTTGTCACAATGACAACAATGACATGGCAATAGGGAAATGAAAAATGGAAAAATAAAAAACAAAAAACAAAAGGCGCAAAAACCTCACGGCATTTACCTTGACAGTTGCAGACCACTACCGACAGAAATTTGCAGTTATGTGATTCAGCTTGACAATCAAAGTGTAAAACAAGGAAAATAAGCTACAATTCTTAAGGTTTCATATACGAGTTTCCCTACATTCTAACTGTCAATGGCAACAATGAAAGAGGACTGAAAAGAAAGGGGAAAATACAGGTATCATGAACCTGAAAAGAATTGGAAGAGAAAACAAAAATACAGGTATCATGAACCTGAAAAGAAAGGTGTCATGGCCATAATCAAAACCACAACTGAGAAGAATGCTAGGTCAAAATGAATGCGTGCAGGTTTCCGTTACATTTACAATCTGTTTCAGGAACTGAAACCTTGCAGATCATTAGATTGAGGAACTCAATGATGGAACAAATCCTTGCAATACTATTATGGAGCCACATATGATGGAAAATTGAAAGCCTCAACAGCTGAGGTTCTCACTTTGCAGATGTCAAAAAAGGATATCATACACAAGAATAAGAATGTTACTCATGTCCAGCCCAGAGTAGGCTGCAGCCTCAAGGATGGAAAAATTTTTGCCGATTTGTTGGACCCCCTCCCTACATGAAGTGGCCATAACATCCCAACTAGTCTGTCCTTAGGGAACTCAATCTCTCACATGCACCTAAAAGAATAAAAGAATCAGAAAGATTGCACCGTCAGAACTGTTTGCTGCCACCCAAACCTAAATAGATAGCAGATTAGAGGTTTTAATCCCATCACATACCCATTGTAATCATTTCCTGGCAGAGAACATGGCCAATGAAACTTGTATACATCAGCAATACGGATTATACAGCTCCAGTCACAAACACATCGAGATACTGCAAAACCAGGTCCATATATTCGCAGGTCAGGATAATTTATATGGTCCAATATAATAGCTAAAATCTTGAATAAAAGAGCTATGTTGCTTCAGATACCATCAACAGTGATCTAAGGATCCAGTAGTTGTTCTCTGCCGCTTAATGATCTGAGACATTGAACAAGATGCACCTTTAACGACTCTGGGACTTGAGAAATAAACTGCTTCCTAGCATCCTCAATCAGCAGCTTCCTGCAAATTACAGAAAGAGGGAACAATCTCAAATAAAATAACCATTTCACTTTTTGATAGATTACTAAAATACCAAACCACAAAAACTAGATCCAGAAAAAGGCTAAGGAAAGAAGAAGAAGAAGCATTTCACGTTTTTTATATCTTATTAAAATACCAAACCACAAAAACTAGATCCAGAAAAAGGCTAAGGAAAGAAGAAGAAGCTTTTATATATCCCTAAAATTAAATGCCAAACCACAAAAACTAGATCCAGAAGAAGAAGAAAAGCATGTTGAATGTGATAAACTCGAGGTATAAGGAAAAAAGGTAGAAATCAGGTTGTGACATGGGCAGTGGCTCATCCTTTCTCAAAAAGATCCCTACCATAACAATTTTTCTTGCAAGGCCCTCTGTGGAGAGAGATCATGGATTGGCTAGCTCCAAGCAAAGAATACCATACTGTTCAAGTAGCAGCCCATCTCCCATGCTATGAACATTACCATGTGAATAGCTTTCATCTTAGCAACAATCAAAGGCAATGACTCTAGGAATGTGATGGCTTTTGCGTAAGGCAATGCCTTCCATGGAGATTAGCAGCTCTTATCAAAGCTAAAAATAAAAAGTAAAAATAATAACTTCGGTGGTCAGTTGGGCTTGCTTGTTGGTACAAATGTCTTCTGGTCACCTTTGCATCTTTGAGTCTACGGTAATTTTTGACTCCTTTTCAACTTTTTCCTAATATATTTAAATTCATCCAAAAGAAGAATAGAAAAGACAATATTTCCTTTTAATTTCATTGGTTTGCAGTAATCATATAAAACACTAGAGCACAAGCCTGCTTCATTAATCTGCCCGTATAAAATCCTTCTCTAATTCTGAACACCTGCATAATATCAAAAATGTTCATTTTAGGGTACCTCTCAGCAACCTTAGCTAATGAGTTTGGCAACCTTCTATCCAATAGAATAGCTTTCACTTTTCCCATTTTGTCTTTGTCAAAAAACCTTACACTCTAAAGCATTCTTCCCCCAGCCTTGCATGTACCCTCTCAATCCACTAACTAATCAAGACTATGCTGCCTGCAGAGGAATCTCCTCCACAAGCAATCTTAGCTCATCCACAACCAATGCAAAAGGGCTTGTGCAGCCCTACATATCATTGAGGGAGCAACTTCCCAGATAAAGGAATCATCATAATCAAACACTTTCTATCCAAACTAATTCACATCACCCAGATTTCTCTGGATATATGAATCACTATGTATATGTCAGCCTTATGCCAACAAATTTTAAAAGAAACAAAACAAATATAAATTTCTAAAAGACAGAAGTAGCTCCAAAAAGGCTGACAGACTCACTTCAACTTATCATCACCAGGAGCGCTCCCTGCTGAACCTGCGCACAACCTTTTTCTATCTTTCATGCAGCTATACACTTTATCAGCCCAGCCACATGATCGCAAATATGAATTTGCTTCCTTAGCAAGCCTGAAAACATTGGTATGTTATGAAATAGTAAATCACAAGTAATCACATTCAGCTTGAATAAAGCATGAAAGGGAGAAAATCATGCCCCCAGTTTGGAATGAGGTAGCATTTCATCTGATTCAAGCAAGTGAAGGAATCCAAAAGAAAGCAAAAACGTTTAAGAGAAACAGTTTCTCCATGAACTTCAGTTTTATCCAATTTTTCTTAATAACATCCCTTGAACAGTTTTCCTTAAATCCATTCTCCCTTGGTTTTATTCTTGATGTGTCATTATCACAGGCAATTTTTCTAATGACAAGGCATGATACCCAATAGTAGACAATAGCAGCAACAGCTAAAAAGATTTGTTGCAGTATGACTTACAGTTCTTTTAACTCCACAACCTCAGAGCAAGCAGCTAGTAGTAGCAAATTGCTTCCATCAGTAGCAATAGGAGTCTCAGACTTTTCAGTGCCTGGAGATTTTCTCTTCAATTTTGGCATACCAGAGTGCCGACTGCTCTCATTTTGTGGGGCGTGATCACAACCAGATTCTCCTCTAACTCTCCCCACACTTCTTGTAATAGAGTCCTCACAAACTTCAGCTGATTTTGAATCAACATTAACAGTGCAGTTCTCCCTCTTCCCATTTTGTAGGGAGAATGCCAGCTTGCTCTCAGAACCAGAAATCTTAGCAAATTTATTGCCCTCATCATGTTTACCATTACTAATAACCGGCTTATCAAGCTTTTCCCCAGCTGCTGATACTTCAGTGGAGTTGGATGTCAACATATTCATTTTTTTGAGATGCACTTTTTCTTCAAATTGCTTATTCTTTCCTACTCCATTGTGAGGAACTTTTAGGTTCCCAGATCCATTTGCATCGAATCTTTTGGACCCAGGGGCCTTAATGTTAAATTTTATCTGTGGGCTTGAAGGTGCTTTAGCAACCTTTGACATAGTTGGATTACCCTTTTCAAGATGATGTGTGCTGTGCAGCCTCGTGGGTGATTTTTTCAATGAGGCAGTTGCCTTCTGATTAACCAATATATTATTTCCACTGTAGTCGGGAGACTTCTTTTCATGGGCATAAGCACCTTTGCTTGGCCTCGGTCTTTGATTACTACGGGAAAAAAATAGAATGTAAACTTTCTCTGACAAAACTTCCTGAAGGGTGGAGAGTGAAACTTGATGATCATTGCAACAATACCAGCGACCCGTTGCATCCTACATGCATGTAGAGGAATTAAAGTCAAAGAAATCATCTAACATTATAGTGAAAAGTAACGACTCATTTTAAGTGCCTAAACTGAGAAAAAATGTGGAAGATGACATATTCCCAGGAAAAACCTTGATGTATGCATAATAGTGTCCAGAATCCACTGAGTAGCCTGAGTGCACGATGCTGCCAAAAAGGTTATACTCTGGTTGTGGATCCTGCATTGCCACAGAAACATCAAGCAAACACACAACATGGAAGACTGGGGTACCCTCAATCTATTACCATACAACATTAATTATCAAAATCAGCAGGTGAAATGATGCAATATACAAAGTTCACAATCAAATGCAAATAATTCAATATGAACACTCAATATTGAGTGCGAAATAATTCAGTACAAAGAAAAATAAGCATATTGACTTCAATCATACTGAAGTGCTTGTCAACAACTTTTGTCAACCAAGATTAGTAGCATAAATTTTATTGAACAAGAAACTATAAAATACCTTAGAAAATTACATAAGTGTGAGACATTGAAACACAGTTTTTTTTTTTTTTATAAGAACAAAAAAGAACACTGGAATAAAAAAAATCTCTGATTTTAGGTATGAAACTCACCTGGCTTGCTTTACACATATAACTCGAAAGTGTTAAAACTTCCTCAAAGTTAATGGCGCGATCAATCTTTAGACCAGGAATAAATTCAAATCTCTGAAAGACCAATACAGATGTAATATGAATCTATATATCAAAAGAACAATTGAAACCAAATATGAGTATCAATAGAAGGAGGCAGCATACCTTCAGCTGGATGACAAGGATGTTAGGTGCGTGAAGAATTGACATTTGTTTCTTAGCTGAGGACAACTTCTTACACCTGAAATGACAGAAAAGAAATCAAGAAAATATAAAACCCCCTTCTTCTTCTTCTCATTCTTCAAACTGTTGAAATGTGTTTCGTTATGATTAGCAATTAAATTAGAGTGCAATTGAGACTAATTCAGGCAGTGGACTTTGATGGCAAGATACTCGTATAACAAGATTTTTATCACTTTAGTATTTCTGTTCTCTTACTTCTCCGCCCCCTCGGTTCTCTTGCAAAGGTAAGGATAACAATGGAGTGGCACATGCACACACTATAGTGTCTAACAATTAATCTATGGGGCTAGAGATGTAATTTAGGTCCCTCCCAAAAGCAAAAAGGAAATGCCTAAAAGAGTGCAAACCAACCCTCTGGCCAATAACGAAATTAAAAAAAAAAAAACAACTATGGAACCACGAGTTAGAGAGACAACAAGGTGATTATTAGAGCAGAAAATTTTTCTCTGATCTCAAGGGCTATGTGGACGAGTAAAACAAGAAGAAGATAGAGGGAAACAGACAAGCAGTATTGGTTAGCATCTGGAAGACATCAGTGTGGAGAGATATAAAGAGGAAGAAAGAAAGTCAATTTAAGAAAGCCAAACCATGAAGAGTCTAACATAAATGTTGTTGTCATATGAAAGATGAATGCTAGTGGTGCCAGCGGAGGGAGATGGGTGAGAAGTTCTGGCAAGTGAAGAGATGATAAGGTTTTTTACTCAAACTTATCTATTGGTATATTAGTTAACCCAACAGCTCAAGATGCACCTTTATGTTTCTGTCCAGGGTTCATATATTGGCAATTATTATCTTTCGAAAATATTTTTTAAGGCGACTTGTGAAACTGCACCAAGGTAATTGCAGTACACATCAACCTAACCCAACATGAATTTGAAATCAAGTCAGGTTGGACCTGAAGTATCCAACCCTTTTTCCATGAATCTTCAACCAAACCAGCCAATTCACACATCAGATGCCTCTCTGATCAAATGCATGATTCAAGAGCATGATCAGTTAGGTTAAGATTAAAAATATAAAAAAATAATTTATATTTTACCACTTTCTGATATTTTCAGAAATGTCAATTTCTATTTGGCCTGTTTGGATTCATTGAAGTTAAAAAAGAGAAGAAAATAATTCCTTGGCAATAATATTTCCAGAAAATTTGACAGAAATGAAATGCAATCATCTGTGTTTGATTGCCAATTGTAATGGAGATGTCCAATTTTCTATATTTTTTTATGAAAACTATGCCCTCATGTGCATGCTGGTGAATATCTATAACCAATCTAATACTTTCCCATATAAGCTTTTCGATAGATTGACCGATATTTGTTCCCTCCTACTTCACATAAACCAAAAATGGGATGCACATTGGAATAACAAGGCTATGATTAGCTAACAATACTTCACTTGAGATAGATTCACTTAATGATAAAACTTGCTCCATGTTATCAAAATCATCTACTGGTGGACCACATGCAATGAAACAGAGTTCATTTTGATTGATCATGGCACCACATGCATGGTTTGGAGTTTAAAAATGATGTCCCACGATCAGTAACATCCTGTGACATGCCTATGCCAAAAAAGTAACAACAGGACCAATTCATTGTGGGAAAACATTACGAAATTCATTAGGATGATAGGTCCATCATGCTTTGCAGTCAATTAATGATTAGCCATCAAACTGATATGATCATCGTGCACCAGAAATCCAGAAATACAAGTACTTTTGATTAGCAAACGAAAGGCCATTCAGGAATGATATAGGACAAAGGAAGATAAGGAAGTTGCATTTTCCTCACAATTAAGGAAATACAGTTTGTTAGGTTTTAGAGAGGAAATTGACAAGGTCATTTTCCTCAAATTTTGAAGACTAAGAATTTGTGTCTCCATGGAAATTTTAAGAGTTACAAAAAGATACATAATGGAAATCTTATTTCCATAGAATAACAATGTCCATTTCATCCCATTTCAATGAACCAAAGCAGTCCTTAACTCAATCCCATACCGTTTTCATCCTCACTTCAGCCTTGATCTTGTGTAAATTTAGCAACAAGAAGGAGACTTAAATTTGGAAATAAAAGATTATCGAAATGGAGATGCAAATACAGGTCTGTATCAAGTATAAACCTATATCAATTAATGCAAGGCATTCATTTTCCATAGCAAGCCAGGCTATTCATGTTATCCCTTCATAAGGGGATGACTGATAAAACTGTATTCTGCTTGGTTGGTCAAAAGCAAGCTCATTCATTTTTCCAGGATGTTGTGGATCCACTAGTCTCCTTTGGTTTATTCTATTTCATCAGAGGCAAATATATCACTCATAGAGCAATTGTCAGCATACTGTTGAATACTTTAATCCCCCAACTTGTAACTAATCCATCCTGCTTCATTATTTCAAGTTGCACTACAACATTTCGCAGTCCTTGTCACTTGATGATGCTATTGAGTCACGAGACAATTTTTTTATTTCCATACTAATTGTCAAATCTCATACACCTGATCTCATTGAATCTTCCATAGGCAACTCAATCCCAATGTCCTGCTAAATTTTCCATTAAATTGAAAACAAAATCCCATGGGAAGCCAATTAAATTGAAAGGCTTATGACATTCCTGTTGATCTTTGCTCTATGAAAGCAAGCATCTTCAGTTTTTCAATCAATTTCACTTCCTGATCTCATATCAGTCATATGAAGGCAATTTCCACAATACATCTAGTAAGAAATAAAAACGTCCAGAAAAATCTAAAAATGAAAAACTACACTCCCAATACAATGAATGAATAAATCATGAATCCAAAGAATCCATTGCTTCCTAATGCTAGGAAACGTTCAATTGAACTGGAGTGATTGAACGACGTTAAAGCCTCACAAGCAGCGGAAGTTTCACAAGCAGCACAGGATTCATTGCTTCGTACTCTAAAAGATTTAAAGCATGCCATGGGAAACTTTTCCATACAAGGGATCCAAATTCGTCCACAATCCTGGCCATGAAAACCTCTCTTTCTAGTTGAAAAGATTTAAAGTATGTCATGGGAAACTTTTCCATGCAAGGGATCCAGATTCATTCACAATCCTTACCATGGATACCTTACCAAAAGCCTGAAGGAACTCTTATCATAATTATTTTCACAGCTCAACAAACTTCTTTCCAGAACAATGCCACACAAGTGTCCATCTTGACTTCAGAAAATTCCTTCACTACACTTCTCATGGGAGTAGAATCTCAGGAATCTATATGCAGTCTTACATATTCCAAAATATAAGTGCCTCTAAAATCATGCGCTGTCACCCAACCTAGTTCCTGAAAATTTTTTTCCAACCCAACCACATTTGTTTTCCAGAAAGAACCTTCCATCACTATAAGAGGAATTTCATCCAGTCACTGAAACCAAATCCAACCTCTATACCCCCCCTTCCTTATCCATCAAAAGACAATATCCTTAAATATCCACCAATCCTCAGCAAACAGACCCCAAGTGCTCTTCTTTCAATAACTCCAAAAACTAATTCCTACATGCCTCTTCAGCACCCAGGCAACCCCAAAGATGATATCCCCGAATATCCACCAATCCTCAGTAACAAATGGCAAATCCTCTTCTTTCAGTAAGCCCCAGAACTAATTCATACAGACCTCTTCAGCTTTCAGGCATTCCCAGTTCAATGCAGTGTTTTAGTAAACATGCGTTTTCAAAGAATGCCCGCCGCCCCCACCCCCCCCAACATTTCTACACTTCAACTATGAAATTACATGAATCTACAAGGGAAAATAGGAGAAAATTAAAATTTGTGAAGTTTGAGAATCGCATACTTCTCGCAGTTGTATTTGTTGCCGCCGTCCAGGACCTCCGGCTGGAAGAACCGATGCAGAACCTCCTTCAACGTGTTATACTGGAACAAGTCGAGGCTGATATCCATGATCTCATCCGTCTTGCTGGACTCACCACCACAGGACAGGCACTTCACCACACTCTGCAGCGCACCACCGAAAATCTCTTTCATGACCGTGTCGTGGCGGTAGAGTGCCTTCTTGCCCTTGAGAAGCTTGAGACATGTGTTATGGCAAGCGTCGATGACGTATCGGAGGAACTCGTGGGCGTCCTCCTGCTGCCCGCACCGGAAGTGCTCGGCGAAAATCCTGAGCGAGTTGCTAATCTTCGACGGTGCGTCCTGAGCAACGTCGATGCTGAGGGATCGCACGATCCGGCGCTCCAGGATGCAGAAGGGGCAATCCGCGGTGCCCGAGGACGATCCACCTGAAAATTTTCGCCAATTTCAAAATTCACGATGCGAATATCGAGTTGGGGAGGTAAAAAAAGGGCGGAGAGAGGGAATATATTACAAAGAGAGGAGTGCTGGTTCTTGAGGCAGAAATTAGCGAGGGGAGGCGTGTAGGTGAGGCACTGGAGGACGCTGTTGAGGTAGCAGGTGTTGCCGAGGTTCTTCAAACCGAGAGGTGGACCCGATTTCCGACGGTGGAGATTTGGCTGCCACGACATTTGCAGGGCCATCAACGATCGGCATCGGAGCGAAGACACGATCGCATGGCTTCTCTGCTTCGTTCTTCTTGCTTTTCCTCAGCCGATGAAATCCATCTTCCCCGATCTTCTAAAGTGGAGATTTCGTTTCTGCCCTGGGATTTTTGGGAGGAGATAGAGACTGCCTCTCCCTCCCTCTCTCTCTCTCTCTCTCTCTGTTGTGGAGGTGAGACTGCCCTAGAAGAGAGCATGGAGGGAGGGAGGGAGAGAGAAGAGAGAAATGGGGCCGTGAGTAGGTAGCTGGGCCATTACACTTGAACAGTCTCAACTCTCGAGTCTCGACAGAGATGAAAGCATCGGTTCAGGCAGGACGCTGCGTGCGATCTGCTGGCGGCTGACGACTGCACGGGCCTCGAAAATCTCAGCCGTTCGTTTTCCGATGAACGGCCTGGATTCCTGACTGAATCCGGCATCCGCAGCGATCTGTTGGCGTCCGGTAAACAATAAGAAGCGGCCAGTGGTCCAGCTTCTCGGTGAATTTAACCAAAATGGCTGTTTTCCAAAGTAAATCAGATCCGTTGTGGCCCGCGAATGCGGCCACGCTGGAAAGAGTAATGATAGGCAATCTCAGTCATGGGAAATACATGAGCCGGAGGAGACGCTGAGATTGCGCAGGCAATCCTCGCAGGAACAATAAATGCCTCCATAATAAGCTTAATGCGCCCCGGCTTAACATCTCCATTTTTATCTAATTACTGATATTTTTTTGTAAATAACTTTATTTTTAAAAACATACTTACACCAAACTGATTCCATCCGAAATCAAAATTAAACTACTGTGCATAAGACCATTTATTTAGTCAAGACAACCAAAAGGATAAACCTTTATGTTTAATGTTTGTGCATTAAAAATAATGTTTTGACAATTTTATCAGTTTCATTTATTTTGGGCTCTCAAAATTTCAATCAAGGCGCGTTTTGAAATTAGAAAAAGTGTGTATATATATATATATAAAGACAAGGCCCATGGTTGGTGTTTAAAAAATAACAGCTTTATGAGATTTTATATTAATCTATTTTCATATCAAGAATTTAAATCTTTATTTTTATTATTATTTATCTATTCTAACTTTTTAATTATTTATTTTTTTATCAATTTTAATTTTTATCTTATAACCATTGTCAGTTATTCGACTGCTAAAAGTTACGAATAAGGGCGTATTTGACTGCAGCAGCTGAGTTTTGGATATGAAGACAGGACATTGTTTGTCTGCGGATGGTTTCTTTTTCATCTAGAAATAACAATCGGGCCTGTCGGCTTCGTACTGCGGACGGTAAACTCATGCTGCACAGCTGCAGCGCCAGAACTGTTGGAACACTCGCCCGCCTTTGGCAGCGGGTTGTTGTTGTGGTGGGTCTGGCTCTCCTAACGACCTCCGTACAATGGGCTTGGATTTGACCACCAACTAGGGGCCTAAGTCGGGCGCGTTCGAGACGAACCAGCCTGTCCTAGACTTGAAAAGCCATTAGTCAATCCGAATTCGTGCACCAACCAGGATCTCCGTAGCGTTAGGAGCGAAAAGAGGCTCGAGCGGCTCGCTCCAACTCAAACCTGCATTTCTTCGTTAAACATAAAATAAAAATTAAAATATACTCTACGAATAATGGTATGACCACACAGAGTCGATTCTTCCATCCAACTTCATCTCATATGAAAAGACATTAATTGACATTTTGGGAAGACCACAAATCAAGTACTTCCAATCGTATATTCAAAATTATCTATTAAATGTATAATCGATCTAAAATAATATGAAGTTAAATTTGAGACAAGACTTTCTTCTTTATTTTTTTATTTTTCTTTTTTGTTTTAACTCTTTTTATATTTACAATATATTTGAGATTAGAAGAAGATGAGAAAAAGGTAAATTTTGGAAAGTTGGATGATTCCATAATCGAGGATAGTAATTTAAAATAAAATTCATAAAGAGAAAATAAATAAGTGTTCTGGATGAAAAGATAAGTGGTAATAATTGAAAACAAAAATAATCACTGAGAAAGAGAAAATTATTAAATAGTTAAATGATAAGTTCATCATAAGAGAGTAAAAATAAAGAAAAATATTTTTTTAAGAATATGAAAATGAAAATGCAAATAATGTCCTAAAATATTATATAAATCATGAAATGAATAAAAATAAAATAAATAAAGAATACTAATGAAATATAAATAATAGTAAATAAGAAAAGATTATTAAAATAATTTAGAATAGATAAACATGATATCAAATATTATTTACACTTGTAATGCATTTACATAACCAATGGTGCGTAAGTAAGTGGACATGCAAATCTTGTATAGTAAATAAATATGGTTAAAGATGATACAATTATTATAGCAATCTCAATGTCATTAAATATCTAAAGAAATATAAAATGACCGATATTTGATGTATCAATCACATGGTTACTACTGTGTAAATAAAACTCTCTATTTTTACTTTTTTTCTTTTGAAATTTTTTGCTATTGCTTTGGAGACTTCATCAACTGCTTTAGCCTATTCATAATTTTTTTTTAATCAAACAAGAAAGTGGTGTTGAATTCACCCAAGTTCAATCCAAACCCAAACCCAATGTTAACCCGCATATGTACAGTTAGGGTTCAGGTTGGAAAAATATTATAAAAGCGACAATTAGGATTAAGGTTGGAAAAAGATTCTAGAAGTGAGGGTTAAGATTGGCCAAACTCAACCCCGCCCTAAACCTCTCAACTTATACCCATACAACCAATGCACAATCTAGGGAGTTGGGCCAAAGAATGGTTGGCCAAAGAATGGTTGGTTAGGAGCATTCATTGAAATGCTCTGTGAAAGTGGGCAAGCTCCTAATGGAGCTTATCAATGGGTGTTGCCCAGTCCAAAGTTGTTATTGATGTTAATTCATGTTAGCCTCTCAAATTTATTTGTTTGTATCATTAGCAATTGTTTGTATGGATGAATGTGCCTTAATGTGGTTGTCACATTTAATTATGACTATGGAAAGTAGGTGCTATTATTAATTCAAATTAATTTTAGGTTGAAAATTCCAATTATATAAAACTTCCCCTTTAATTTTATTTTAGGGTTATTTTCTTTTAACCCCCTCAACATTTTTGAGTTTGCAATTTTTACCTCATCACCATCGATTTTGCATATGTACTTATTAAAATATATTGCATATTGCTCTCTTAATTGATAATTGCGATCTTCTATCAAATAATTTAAATATATATATATATATGTGCATATATAAATACTCCTTGAATAGTCAATTTTAATTCAATTTTGTAGCCTATCTAGACTTGCTCAAGATAGGCTACAAAATTTTATGGTCCATTTTAATATGATTAAGGTCATTAAAGGGTCTATAAGAATCATGCTTAATCTAATCTTAATGGCTAGTAGGTCAAATTAGTTTGATGGATCTTAAATTAAGTGTTTTCACTCTAGAAGCCTATTACATACAAAAGGTGGAATGATAAATTTTCTTTATTAGAAATAGAGGTGCAACTTAAGTCGAGT
>JAYJMB010000902.1:6591-17422 GCA_036873735.1 Pouteria campechiana | reverse complement strand
TATCATGTGTTTTGTGTTTTGAGGAGACAGAGTCAACAAGCCAACTCTCTCTCCCTTACTCACTCGTAGAGCCCACGAAGGACCTTGATTACACCCGCCACATCGCACAGTTATAACGCCATTTATACTAAATATTTCAGTATAGCCGGCTACACTGGATCATTTTCTTATATATATATATTAGAAATAAAAAGTATTATTTTATCCTAAGCTAATAATGTATATTGAAAATATTTTAAAATTTAAAATTTTAATCTGCATATTGTATTATTTGCATAATTCTTTTAAAAATAACTAGTAATAAAATTAAAGCATAATTTTTATATACTTTTTGGTCATTTGTATAATAAAAATACTTTTATGCCAAACTAATATCAAGATTACTTTTAAATAGTGTAACAAAACACTTTTAAAAATATCTAACGTAAAGTACATTTCAAAAGCATTTTTTCAAAAGTACATGGCCAAACGGGTCCTTTCACGGCCAAAACAACCGCTTTCCAGCCATTCATTTCAGTCTTTGCCTCTGCATCGTGCCCTTTTTAGAATCTCACACGCACACGACGCTAGACATGTGTGCTGGTCCGCACATCGACGCAGCAAACGACAGACGATACGGTGGTGGAAAACGGTAGAATCTATGCCCCCAATCGCACCCGCACATCGACGCAGCAAACGACAGACGATACGGTGGTGGAAAACGGTTGAATCTATGCACTTTTATACCGCCCCAATCGCACCCGCCAAATTCGCTTCCCTCGCCCTCAAATACACACGGCCACACCTTCAAAATGCAAACCATCCTAGCCGTGCATCGCCCATTCAATACTAGATATGCACGGAGTCAACGGCTCAGCTATCAAACACGTGTATAACTCAACGGCCATAATGCGATGGACGGGGACGAAGTTAGGTGCAACATCCGGAAAAGAAAAAATCTAGTCATCCATTTGAAATTCTGTTCACCCTTTGCTGGCGATGTGTCTACACCACCCAATTACCAATCAAAATTTCTCTTGCCATTGGCTCCACTGCTCTCCCAATCACTCTTCCAGCCAACTCCAGCGTTCTCACAATCCCTACCCCAGTTTCTAAAAATCAAGCACACCTGTTCAGGCTCACCAATCACCACCGTTTCTCCGGCCATCCTATATTTTCACTTATCTTTTATGCCCGTAAGACACCTTGTTTATCCGAATTTTAGGTAGATGAGTCTAGATAAAATGGACAGCCTAACAAGCGGATTCGATTTTTGATATGGATTAAAATATCTGCGTACGTGTGGTGAGTGTGGAGATTTGAAAAGTGCAGCAGCAATTTGATGGAGCATTTGTCATGGAAATTTGAATGACGTGAGTGAGGCCACACAGCCTCCAGCCGCCCCAGCAAGATGACACGTTCGTAAGTCAGCCACCATAGAAAAGAACTGTCCGGTGATGCCACTTGTTCACTAAAGGCCCACCCGTTTCCTCCGCCTCAGATTGTTGCCTCACAGTAGAAATTCATGTGGCCTGCGGCCTTCTGGGATTCAGCCGCAAGTGGAGATGATGAGGAAGAGAAGCAGCGCATGCAGTTGCACCAAAGAAGAAGAGAAGAAGCACAAGGCCCACCTCCCACCCAATTCAACTAAATCCAACGACATGATAGTCCGACGCCATTTTAGAGACGTTAGCGAAGGGATTCCGTCAATTTCGACAGATCCCACGAAGACCAGCCAATCGAACGGCGATGTTCTTGTTGAGTCTCTTCAGCTCAACCCACCTGAAATGCGCCCATCTTCTGGGCTGGAGAGCGGGGAGGGGGAAGGGGCGAAAGAAGGAAAAAAGTTGGATTTGGGTGTCGTGGAAGACTGCGGGCGGGAGAAGCTGCAGGGATATCGAAGGGACGTAGCGGGGAGAGTTTGGATACCGGATATATGGGGGCAGGAGGAGCTGCTGAAGGATTGGATTGATTGCGCTGCCTTCGACAGCTCGCTGGTGCCGAGCGGGATAATGTCGGCGAGGGAGGCATTGGTGGAGGAGTGCCGGCCTGCAAATATCTGGTGGGCTACGGGTTGAAATTTGGAAACCGGTGCTTATTTATTTTCGGAAAATTACGTGGGTTTTCGCTTTTGTCGATAGACTATCTTTCGTTTAACGCGTTGTCTCTCTCTATTTTTGGCAATAGAAGAAGGATATCTGAATGTGTTTGTGTGGTTTTTGCCTTTAGAAAAACATTGCAGAGTTCATAACCAATCCAATCTGTGTTTTTTGGTTCTTTTGTGGAAGACTGTGGTTTACATGGGTTTGAAAATATCTCCTATATCAGGTTTTATGCTAGTGAGAAGTGTCTCTCTTCTTCTCTTCCTTTGTCCATGTTGGACTCCAAGGAAATTAAACCTAGGCTTTAAAAGCAGTTCATGTGGACTGCATCACCCTGCAACTCGAACTAGGTTGCAATCCCATCTTGGGCAATATAACAGATCTAATGCGAAAAAAAGGGTTTGAAACAAGAACTTAAGAGCCGATAACTTAGATTCGAATTGCATTTTCTCATGGAATTACAGCAGTCTTCTGTCATTAGCCGAAGCACATGAAGGCTGGCGGTGCAAGTGTCAAATTTTGTTTGTAATGAACCTCTTGATGCTGTACTCTTTCTGAGCCGCTTGCAAGGCATTCTGCAGCATTAGTGATCTATGCACCACAATAAGTTGGATTACCAACCATGATCTCTTTATTGAATTTGAAATAATCCGAGCAGGCTGCATATGACATAGATGATTTGCATTACCAGCCATGGCCCTGATCTAAATTACATGTATGGTGAAGAAATTAACATGGGCCTTCGTACTTTTACGTATGGATAATTGCAGACATCAAAAGCCAACTGACGGTTAGGCTGGACCTAAACGATGGGCCAATTGAAGCTAAATTTCCAGTCCCAGCTAAAAGGCAAGCTGAGCAATCGTGGAGAATTATTTCAAGTTTTTAACGGGGTGAAGTTCAACATGCCCAAGGCTTCACATTCCTTGAAAATCAGTAATCTTGCAGCCTTGAGGGATGGAGACTCCACCGTCAATTATCCATGGACTAACACGCTTAGGAGTTTTTGTTTTGTTTTTTTGTCAGATGCACAGAAATGCTTTTTTATCGGCATATCCATCTAATTTTTCCCAATGTGACATTTAATCCCAACATTCTTATTTTTTTCCTTATAATTATTTATATTTTCAACCATTACAATCTGCCAAATTATCTTTATTCACTTCATAACTGAAGCCACCTTGTCTTCTTAAATCATTACCGCATATTCATTCAACTCCAACTAGACAAAAAATCTCCGGGGCACCTTGTCCTTCAATGATAATGACATTCCATTTGCATTTTTGGTATTATTCCTCCTACGACACCATCACCTGGCATAAATCAATCAAACTTGGATGGCCTACGTGGGTCAATCACATGTCAAATAGGGAAGAAAAGCATATTATCAAGCGAAAGTTCATCCATGATGAGAGCGGAGCCCGCCCATACGGAGCCATTCAATCAAATTTTCCGAAAGAAAATAACTAGGTCAAAAATTCAGCATTAGATCCTTTCTCATTCTCTAGTAGTCCACTATACAGTACCTTTAAATGGCTAAACATCAGACAATGACCATATCTTTTGTCAGTAGTGGATGCCCAGGTTTCCAAAAACCAAATGCATTGAAGCATTCTACATCGCCATAATAGAAGCACAAGACACGTATCAAAAAGAAAATTGGTGAAAAAACAGTATATAGAACAAATATAGGCGGATGAACAATTAGGAAACTGCATCAATTTCCCATATCTTTACAGTCCCATCATCACTTGCTGAAGCCAGTAGACCGGAGTCCTGAAACAAAACAAAGGAATGGATAATCTCTTGCAAAATTCATAGTGACTAAAATCTTTATTTGGTCATTTGTATTGCTAGTTGCCAATTCAACGGCTCTTCCTTCCATTTGTACATTATTGGAAAAAAAAATTAGAAAAGGAATGCTGGTAACGTTAAATGGCTGTATAGCCAAGAAACCAATGCAATGAAACATTATATCCATCTTGTTACTTCTTAGGCTGCAAATAGGTCATTGGCCAATGGGTTGCGTTTGTTTAACCATCTCTGACAAATAGATGATTGGTTAGAACTTTTTCTGCAGTTGGAAGCTACAACAATGCCTGATTTTCTAGGCATTGCTATTCATGCTAGCACTTGAAGATCGTATATATGGGTATTGAACATGTTCTCTACATTGGCCTTAAAGAGTGATTGGTAACTCGTAGGATCTGAAAGAAATCCAAGTCCGGTACCGTATTAGGGACACAAGGAAATTAATAAAAAGGGGAAAAAAGGAAAAGAAAAAAAAATAATGAGGAGAAAAGGAGAGAAAGAAAAAGACCGCTGATAATATAAATGATAATCGGAACCCAGGGATGAGAAAGTTAGATCAGGAATAAATAAATGCAGCTCACCTTGGGATTCCATTGCACTGAATTAATGTCCATGTCATGGGCCCTTTCTTTCTTCAACAGCAGCTTGTACGATGGTCCATCCACCTGTTTGGTATAAATTTGACGTGTTAGAATATCCCGTGAGTGCTATGAATAACAGCAATAAAAATCTCAAGGGTTTTATGAACTGATAGAGACTCGCATTCATTTAGAGGCCTTCAAAAGTCTGATTGGATAGAGCCATGTGTCCTGACCTTGAGGCCCCAAGTACAATGTTTGGCTCCAGAAAACATAGCAGAAAAGATATCAAGAAAACATCTTCTCATTTCTGTGCAGAATAGTTGAACACATGCAGAAATATAATGGCCTGAGTGAGGCAGCATATCAGATGTGAAAGGTAATAAGGTAATTGAACGATGAATCTGGTGGATTACAATTTGGGCAGACCACAATATTTGATGATGCTAGCCATCTGTTTTCCAGCATGGTCTTTACCAAAAAAATTTATTATCCCACGGTCAACCATATGAGATTTTTCCCCAAATAACTATAGTGTGTAACAGTATTTTTCAAATACCAGGTCTATATGAAAGAGTTATTATCTGTCTGGCATGGGAAAGGCTTGAGGCTCAATCCAGGCATCCAAAAAATGGCATCTTAAGAGTCATGATAAGAGTGGAGGTTCTCATATATTACATGAAAAACTAACAGCAAAGCATAGTAACCAAGTCTTTCACAATAAACTCCAGCCAAGCTCATCAGAAAGGTGGCAGAAGCTGTCAAATTTCAGCGGCAGTTGCAGCCGCGGAAATAGGATGGGCTTTGAGGATTAAGATCTTGCTGTGCTTGAAGCAAATCCAGTAGGTTTGCGGTTGAAAAGATTGCAACCACTTCTTGCACTTACACAATCTTCCGTTCATTTCCATAAGCATTGGATGACCATTTTGAGCATTTCCCCTCCCACTAAACCCAAATGCACAAAAGCCATGACCGTAGGCAAAACGCATGTTGTCTATGTCATGGGCACTGTTAAAGAAAAAAAGGCAACTCCCCATCAGATCATGATTAATTAGAACCGTTGTTGGTAATGAACCGTATATAGTTCATGCTACATACATAGGTCTGAACAGAGGAATGGTCCAAACCACAAACAAGCAAGAGAACGGCAAGAAGATCAGAACCCAATATATAAGAGCATTTGTATTTCTTAAAGTCCAGGGATCATAGGGAGAGAGAGTCAAAGGTGGAATCATCTGACTAATAGGATTCAGGAGGAATGGACCACTGAGGGTGATCAGTAGGATGGACCACTGACAGCTCATCTAATTGATGTAATTTTCTCTAGTGTTGTAGGCATGGATAATCCATTTCTATTGACTGAATGGTTAAAATTGTCCTATAAAAGTGAGTTGGAAAGAATGGTGTGTCAAGGGACGGCCCATCATGTGCATCAAATCACATATCCTGCATGACTCCAGATGTCTCCATGCACTGAATTTTACAGAGCAAAAGCATGAGAAGTGGAACAGATTATGGCACAGCAGAAAGAAACCAGATCTAACAAAAAGGTAGAAACTAGAAAGGATAAGAACCTGAGAAGCAGGAGAGCAATGTGATTCAAAGATGGTAGATGAGATAAATGATACAGTTCCCAAACTTGAGCCATCAGAACTTGCATGCGTGAATGGAGAAGCTTCTAGTACAAATCAAAGAAATGAAGGTTTTTTTTTTTCCGAGAGAATATTTATACATTTTGCACGCCAATTTCAAATAAGAAAAGCAGAAATTTTTTTCTTTTTGTTAATAGGCAAAAAGCAGCAAAATATTAATGCAAACAACAATAAGAATAATTGCTAATGATGTGATCATATATACTTTCAAAGCAATTAAGAGTTGTATGCAAAAAGGAAGAGAATAATAGCTTACAATGCTGTCTTTGCTCTCAACAAAAAGGCGAATAGCATCATCGGCTGCTCCACTAGCAATCACACCTTCCCTATTTAACACAAAAAGACAGAAAAGGGGATAGGGAAAGAGGAGCGGAAAAAACAGGAGCCAATGGTAAATTTTGAATGCAAAACCAGCAAAAATAAAATAATACAAAATAAAGTTGCAGATAAATAAGTTTTGATAGGGATTCTCTCCCAATCAAAGGTACAAATCATGGTGCGAACAATGAAAGAGCATCTTCAAGCAGCAGCCTGAGGGTAAGCACTTAACAGCAGGTTTCATCATGGGGTGTTTGCAGCTTTAAAATTATCTCAAATCTTTCTCAGCCCTTAATTGGGGAAAGAAAACAACCTAATTGAATGACAGTTTCCTGTGCCACTTTGACACCCATAAATTGAGAAAGATGGACACTGACACAAACAAAATTTTTGGACAGATTTTCAGCAAAGCTAATTACACATATATGGCGAAACTGATGAATGAGAGTTTTCTGGACAGGTCATCTAATCAATGAGAAAGCCCTAGTTATCCTTCAGATGTGAAATGCAGAGTGGATGGATCATGCAAATGCAGGAACCTAGTACATTTCTTGTCCTCCTTCCTCAAAGAATCATTCTAAATCACCTCTGCATGAGCATGCTAGAATAATTTGCTGCAGTGAGATGTAGTCTTGGAAACAAAAGTATGAAAGTGAACTCAAGCTACTTTTGAGCCACTTGGCTCAACTTAACAAAGCCTGAGCTCAAGCATGAAAGCTGGGCCCACAAACAAGCTGAAACTAGGTATCTGTGCTCATCAAATAAATAAGCCAAGAAAAAGCTTCAGCAGGCTTGGCTTAGATTGGTTTGATAAAAACTTATTGCAGCTTGGCTGGTAGGTATGTGTAACTTGAATATCTAACATTAGCATATGTTTGGGGCTGAGTTCATCCCAGGCTCAAGCTTGAAATCAAAGCTCAAAAAACTAAGCTTGAGATTGCTAATATAAGCTTGAATCAAGCTTGAGAAAGTTTGGCTTCTTTACATCCTTGTTGAGTAGATGAGAGGCTAATAGGGTTACTCGCTGATGTTTAGAGTCTTAACAGGACCTTTATGGCTTGTTCTAGAACCAGCATATTTCACATTGTTTGCTGTAACGTCTCTTTAAGCTGTCTGGTTCAATGAATCTAACAATTAAGATCAGCATTTTAATCTTCAATGGAAACTTCATCTCGTTATACAAATTCTAGTTGCTGCAATTGTTTTCTAAGGATTAAGGCAAACTAGATGACACATGCATTTCTGTACCATGTACCATTGTCGCTCAAATATCTCATGTTAGTCAAATGAACAACATGACTGACTGGTGCAGACTCACTTTCTTTGAATACAAACTCCTGCTCCAGGTTCCTATGCTAGTATACTTGGCAACATTTAAGACTGCCCTCTTCACAGTCCACATAGGCTTTTGTAGCCAGTTACGCCATCTTTGTGGCTTATGTGATTGTGTGTTTGTGCAAACTGTGCAGAGATTATTTGAGCATGAAGTCCATAACCAGTAACTATAGGGTGTAGGAAGCAGGGACATCAGGAGCTAAGAGCAAGATCTAACTTTGGGATAGCACGAATACAATTAGAGAAGAACACTGGATGAAACACTGAAACAAATAATATGACATGGTTTTATCATGGAGGAGCTAGAACCTTGACCAATGAACAGAGAATATAGTCCGGTCATGATATCCTGAAAGAGTGCAAAGATGCCTCCTGAAGTAACCAAGTAACGTAGTCAGATGCATATACATAACAGAGAAAGAATATGGTACAGATGCTTTAATAATGAAAAAGAAAAAAAACTTCTTCCATGACACAATCATTTTTTAATCATAAACTTGCAAAAAAATAAGAAAGAAAGAAAGCTGTGCTTACTAATATTAAATGATCAGATCAAATGGCATGGATGAGATGTTGCAGGCTGTCAATTTTCCAATGATATGGAACTCACACTTCATCGCAAGAATTTGTCAGCATTTAAAATGCAGTACCCCCATCTGAAAATCCATCCATCCCAAAATATCAACCCTACATCTTCATTGCCACTATCATCGCCAACTAAGTCCACCTACTGACTCCACCTCCATCCTCTCTGAATGCTTCTTAAAATCCAGCTGAATAAATTAGATCTTTTACTAGATACATCACATGTTAAAGGCCCCAATTTCTTCACCCTACCACACCAAACGCAACTCCACCCTAGTCCCTCCCAATCTTCCTCCATCTGAACCCCTCTTCCCTCAAAACCTTGAAGCAATCCATTGTCCCCAAACACGACTCATATGCTGACAATATCTTCTCCTTCCACTCATTGTTTACTCCCTTTGACTCGTGGCACAGATCCATTATCACAGGGATGTAGTACCACAGCTTGAACATCAGCTCAAGATTCATTTTCCCAAATTCTTCAATGACTAAATGCCAAAGGGTGTGTCTACTTTGTGGTAAAAGAGGGGTAAAAGCCTTCTTATGGTAAAAATTAGGTTAAAGCCTCTTTTTCTCTCCTTTCCATACCAATTTAACATTTTACGAGTCATATTTAACTTATTTTTTCACATTATTACCTATCTTTTTTTGAAAAAAAAAAACTATTTATTTCGTTTGTATTCACTTTATAGCTAACATTATTTCCTACATTGTTGATATCATGACATCCTCTTTTACACATCTTTCATTTTTTTCTCTTCTTTTACGTCTCTTTTGCCTCAAATCAAACACGCCAAAAAGAGCACTGATGGATGGCATGAATGGTCGGTCAATTGTTGGCCAGCTGCAGACCTAAGAGGTAATGAATGGGAACATTTTTTATGGGTTTGCCTCACAAGAATCAAGGAAGAAGGAAGCTCTGTGTGTGTGGAATGCATTTCCATCCGGAAAAAATTTTTTGAACTTGGCTTCCTTTGTTTCTTTTAATAGATGCTAATGTCATCGGTTCAAAAGGTTTAACATGCAAATAATTCAAACTTAAAAGGGTGTGGGCAACAATAAATGAAAATAACTACGTTGATTTGCAATTAGGTAAACTTAGAGGGTCTGATTTGCAAAAACCCCAATTATAGTTATAATAGAGTCATTTCTCCTAATCTACTCTTGAAAGTGTATGGTCTATGCCATTATAGTGTCTTATGTTGTGGCATTTGATTTGATAATTGGACTGAACTAGATGATAGAAAAGTTTTAGCAAGGTACATTTTCAGCATCCTTGGCCCGTTTACAGTTAATTTTGGTCAACAGCCTTACCATCAAGGTTTTAAAAATTTGGCATCCCCATTACCAACAGATACCGAACCACGCATGCATGCATAGACAGAAGTACAGTTTTCCAAGAATTTATGCTAGTATATAAATTGGAAACCATTTCAGAATTCCATTTTACTTCCATTCATTCCTGAAAATGCTGCATACTTTTGCTGGAAAAAGTGCTAAAGCTTCCCTGAACAAAAAAAGTGGGTGATGGTCTATGCAACAACATAAGTTGATTCTAGAGCAAGCTCTATGATTTGTATGTGGCCCAAATTGTATTGTTAACAGAAAACAAAAGCTTCCAAGTCTACAAATAGAGAATAGCTGCTCCTTTTTAGGTAATCTTATTATTTTGGTAATATCAATGTTCAGCTCATCGTAGCCCTATATCAACACGCTTTAGGTCATATACCAAAGAAACACACCAACCCTTATAACAAAATTCTGAAAATATTCCAGTAAGGAAAACAAAAAAGGCTCTTATTTAACAGAAAATGAAATAAAAAGGAGGCATGCCTCTCACCAATGTCCATAACCATCGCCACTTGACTGGGTTGGGTTGTTATTTGTGTCCCATATCTTTAGGGTAAGATCATCACTGCAAAATGTTACCCATCACTGCTTGAGCTTATCAAGGATAAGATGCTTATACGATTGTTCCCTACTTATTTTTTTCTTTTTGTCCTGTTGAATACTGAGAAATATAGCGACAATCTTTTTTTGATAGATAGGTATGCATACCTACAGGTAACCATTCTGTCCCCAGTTGAATTGAACGAAAGCGCCCACACTGTAGATGGATGCCCACTGAAAAGCATAAATGACACCAAAACAAATGAACATTAAAAAATGCTTGCCCAGTGATAAGGATAACTGGGTGAGCATCAAGCCGACACAAGTGGTAGGCAAGTGTAAGCACAAAACAAAATGTCATTCAGAGGAACGTAGAGATCACAAAACTCAGTGAGCCAAAAGTCAAAATTGCAAGAAAAATGAATTCAAAGAGTACATACATGACACAAAGCAATAGCCAAAAGAAACAGCATCTAAGAACTAGCTTTATCGATCTTCAGTCAACATATTATTTCTATGATCAGAGAATAGAAGATCAAAAATGAGATTGAATGCTTGAATGTTGAATCTAACTGGGCAT
>JAYJMB010000901.1:0-17423 GCA_036873735.1 Pouteria campechiana | reverse complement strand
GAAAAATCATGGTATAATCATGTGGATTTATGGTGTAAAGTGGAGTAACGACCCCAGGAGGGCGGGGCGTTACACTAGGTCTATCGATGGATCACAACTTCCCTTTTGTACTTCTTTCAAGCATTTAGGACATAGGTTCAAGTCCTAATACCATGAATTAATTATCACTATCTTGCCAAACCAACTGAACAGTGTGTGTTTCCAACTAAATAATGTTAAATGCAACATTTTGGCCACTTAATTTGACTTGTATTTTGTTTTATTTTGACTATTTTTTTAGTTGAATCTTGAATAATATCAATTATATAAAGAGATGCCACAAGAGCAAGTGGAATTCAATGAGTCTCCAATTCATTCGGCCAATCTAGGAAAATTTCCTAGCTAGGTTGGGAGTTAAAGCAACAACATGGCTAATCTTTTTACTACTCTTAGTACAATGGGAGGTACTATGACCACAGAAGTGACCTCACATAAGGTTGAGTTGACCATCTAGTAGGGGACATTTTCAAAGTGAATACTATTATCGATTCTTGCCCAATAAATGTAGACAACCATCCTTGCCATAATGTGCCTAGAATAATTAAAACTTTTGTTACAAGAACTCAAAGTGGTCAATCAATTCTTGCTTCATTTGTGATTCCTTCCTAGAAGTTTACTAGAACTAGATCTGATAAGAGGAAGGCTTGAATTTTAAAAACCCAATCCAGGAATCCTTGCAAACAACGCCCCACTGAAGGCCAAGTAAAGAAACCATTAGCTAAAAGCCAAAAGAAGTGTGGCATACCCCATTCATCCACAATTCCTTGGGAATCTATTAGAACTAAACTTGACATGGAGAAGACTTAACTTCTAAAGATTAGCGAAGAGATGCACATAAATGACCTCTTAATGAGGCAACGTCAAGCAAGGGTTGTTAATGAAAGAGAAGTGGATGAAGTCCTTAAATCAATATCTAAATGCTTTTATTTAGGTGATGTGACCTTTTTCCTCTCATAAGAAGTTGCATCAAAAGAGGAAAACAAAGGGATCTTTGTCTCATAACACTCAAAGTGAAAGAGAGCATTATTTCTATCTGATTTAAAGTGTTGCTAATTTGGGGATATGAGACAAAAGTCTATGAAGGATCTTCATGGGATTGATTGCTATTTTGTAAGAAGATCCACCATCATCACTATCAAGAAGAATGATGTTCCAGTTGTGCTCTTAACTAAGAATACTTTTTCTATCATGGATAAAGCAGGGAAATTTGATGGTGTATTTTTAGCAATGATCAATAACAGTGAAGTCCCTGATTACTGCATTGTGGAAACTTCTTGACAGTGAGCCAACATTTCCAAAGGCTATAGTTTACAAAGAACCACATATTTTAAGTAGTTTCGTGCCTTCTTTGTACCATAGGAAGACTTCAAGCATTAGGCCCATCATTTAGCTCCTATTCATGAGGATGTCTTAAAGAATGATAGGATATATAATGTAGTATTGGCTTCCTATGAAGGCTTCGACCATCATGGTGAAATTCTTGAGGCATTTTTATAGTTTTGGTCTCTAGTAATAAACTCTTTCCATTTCTCTTGTGGCGAGATGAGCATGACTCTCTAGGATCTTAGTGCCATGTGTGGCATATGATTGGTAGAAGAACCTTTTGATGAATATGTGCCTACAACTGAGGAGCTTACGATAATTCCTATCGTGAACAACATTATAAGGAACTTGAGTAACCTTGTCTGGAGGAATAAAAGATTATAGTTCAATTCCTAGTAGTGGGCTCAACTCTTTGGTCAAATATCTGATCTACAAGTTTGAACTACTTTTTTCAAGGATTTTGGCGAGAGTAGAAAAGCTAAAGACAAATGGGCATTATGAAAAGAAACTAAACAACTATACAACCTCACTTCAAAGAAAATTTGATATTATTTTAACATATTGGTTGTCCATAGTGGTATGCCCTTCTTTATCATACATTGGCTATATTAAATGGAGTATTCTAGCTTTTCTCTAGCATGCCATGTACTCTTGACCTACATTAGTGTTGTGGAGATCTAGTATGTAACCCCACTATACCTAGTCACTCTCTAACTCATTGTCCAATGCACTTCTTTATAGGTTATCTCTGGCTTTACTTCCCTTGGTGTTTGATGCTGAGGAACCAATGCAATTCTTGAAAGAAGGTAACATCTTAAGGAGGTTGGCTAATAGGGAGATGGCCAACCTTGGCTGTGAATGGTCATAAATTGGCTACTGAATATGCACTGATTCTTAGATGGGATGTATCAATTAATGCTAATCCCAAATGAATTTGGTTATAATTTATTAAGAGAGTAAGAAACTTTAGCTAGACTTCTTGATTACATAGCATCAAGTCAAGGTTGTCTCTTGCCTTCTCGGGAATGTGGCCAATATTATTGTGAATGCTCCTACTTGCAAAAGCATATGGTAATCCATATTTTGATGATTAACAAAAAACATTTTGGAAATATATATGTATGAAAAAATACCAAGAATCATGAAAATCAAAGTGCAAAAAAGAGAGACCAGAATCATAGTAGAAGAGCATAGTTACTTGTGCCAATTACCTACACCATAGTGGTATTGTAGTTGCCTATGTATAACACCTGTGGTGCTCCAACAAGGAGTATAGGCCCTAGACAATCATAGTCGATATCGTAGCTGTCTGTGACCCCAAAGCCAAAATTAGAGGTGCCATTACCAATCGCCTGCCACATGAATGAAGAACCATCTGGCAAGCCCATGGCACTTATGGCACCACTTGGAGTGTAACTGATATCATAGCCACTTGCCATATTACCTATGAATAGACAACAACATGGGTTCTGAGGAAAGCTAGGGTTCTGACCACAATCGATACCACAACTACCTACCATATTGCCTACTGAATCGCAACCAATTTACAAAGCATTAAATGCACCCTAACCACTTCTAATGGTCAAGATTTTAGAAGATCTATAAAATAAGAAATGTTGGGATGTTCTAGGTGTTGGTCTCGTTCTAGTGGTAGCTCAAGAGGGGAGGGGGGTGAATTAAGCTTTTGAAAATTTCTGGCCAAATCAAAATAAAGTGTTGTAAATAAATGTATAAAATCATATAGCACACAAATGAAGATATCTTTATAGTGGTTTGGCCCAACCTCATACCTACCCCACTCTTTGAGTTAGCCTTGCTACACTCAAGTTCCACTAATAACCTATTGGTTTTCTCGAGCTCAACAACAAACTCTTACAACCTATTGGTTTCCAAGCTCACTAATGAACTTATTGGTTTCCAAGCTAACCAATGAACTTATACGCTACTGGTTTTCCTAATCTCACCAACAAAGTCTTACAACCTATTGGTTTCCAAGCTCACTAATAAACTTGTTGGTTTCCAAGCTAACTAACAAAATTATACAAGATTAGCAAGCGCCATACTTGCTACCCCAATCAATGAAGGATGTACAACAAGAAATGCCTCTTACATAGGTTGAGTTTGTATATAATTAAATGCATAATTACTAAATGAACAGATAATTGAAAACTTGAGATCAAACTCTAGGAGTTAAAGATTTTTGAGCTTTAAGTGTAGATTTGTGATTAACGCATTGGAATTTTGAAATCTTGGAAGAAAAACTTGAATTGATGTAAATGCTCTATAAGTGCTCTTTTCTTATTTGATAGGCTTGAGTTTTTCCTCATTGAATGATCTCTTATTTCTCCTTGTATACTTGATTTGAAAATTTTCCCATTGAAGAAGGTAGTCATTAAATGTGAATGAATCGTTAAGATTTTTTGCCCATTGAAACATTCTCCTTGTTTCTCGCTTGACTGAAGGTTATTCGGCGATGTCCAGGATGAGTACTTGTGCTCAACATTAAGATTTTAGACTTACATAAGTCAAATAACTTGCAACAGACTATACTTGTCTATGTTTGAAAATGAAACACCATGTCCGAATTTAATATCTCAGACTTGGATTGGCATTGAGCTTGCAACAAACTTCTTTGAGCTATGTTTGAAATAAACCATCATGTTCAAAATTAAATAGCCATGTCCAAAGTTAATATTTTGGACTTGGATGAACCGATCACTTTCCAACGAACATCTTTCACCTATATCTAGAAATGATTTTCCATGTCTGGAATCAGATAGCCATATCCGATGTTAATATTTCAGACTTGAACTAGCATGAGTCACTCTTGGTTGCATGATTGAGCTTTGGTTATGTCCAAAAGTGAGTTGGTGATATCTGGAGTTATAATTTCAAGCTTGACTTTCCTTATGTTGGCAAAGTCTAAGTCTTGGCACTTTCGATTTCTAGACTTAGAATTATGACTTCTTAGCTTCACATTATATTAGTGTCTGATTCTATGTTCAAATCGATCATACAATGTCCAAACTTGTTTCTTTGTCTACGATGTCTGAACCTTTGCTTACGCAATGTTCAAATCTTTGCTTGAGTTCAAAATTCAGCTACACTTCATTTTTAAGTCTATTTTGAAGCTAGTGTTGGTTCCTGTAGGATGGTTAACTCAAGAGAGGAGGGGTGAATTGGGTTTATAAAAAATTATTGCTTAACCCTATTAAATCAAAATTTCTCTTTTCATGCTTGTGTGCAATGCAATAATGAAATAAATAATGAAGCAATAAAGCATAAGAAAAGAAAACCAACAAGAAATAGCACACACACAAACAACATGATTTTTTATAGTGGTTCGGGCAACCTCCCTACTCTACTCTTCAAGAGCATACTCTCGTTGTGCCTTGGGTTCTACTATCTCATATAATAGAAATACAATAGTGTACCCTACACTCTTTTAGATTCCAACTTTATGAGGGTGTAACCACAGTGCTCATAGCACTCTTCTGAATTCCAGCTCTAGGGGGCGTAAACATAATGCTACCAGCACTCTTCTAGATTTCAGCTCTAAGGGGTGTAAACACAATAGCTCTTGTTTGCACTTAGACAGTTACAACACTTTTTGAGTCTGGTCCACACTACCAGCATAAGGCAATCACAGTAAAATATATAGAAAAGTTTAAAGCACACTTTTACAGATATCTTAATAAAGCATTAGGGAAGACTTGATGATTTGAGTGGTTCTCTATGTTATAGAAGCTATTCCCTTAATGTATGAAAAAGGAGGACTTGAAGATTTGGATAGTAGAAGCTCTTGAATGACTAATGAAGGTTTAAGCTCTCTGGCCTTTGGTTGGTTGAGGATGAGAAGGTTAAAGCTCAAAGAAATCTTCAATGTGAATATACCAACCTACTAAAAACATTCCTTAGCATCTCTTTAAGTGGATCTCTCAAAAATTTGATCATTGAAGAAGGATGGGTTTCATTGAATGCAGAAATAGAGGTTGGTGAGCAACTTTTAATGAAGAAGAACATTAAGGTTTTCTCTTGTTGGACTGTATTTCTTCTGATTAGTTCTAAACTATTGAAAAATCTACAACCTTATTCTTGGGAGAGAAGAAGATGATTGCTTAAAAATGGAAAGCTTTTGTAGAGCATTAAATCTTTGAACCATTTGCAAACAACATTTTTTATTGTAGCAACTTACTGTAGCACAGGCAGAGATGACACTTTGTCCGAAGTTAATTTTGAACAAATTTGTCTACTCAAAATGTTTGTTCAAAAGTTGCTATAGTAGCATTACTGTAGCAGAATTACTGTAGCACTTGCAGAGATGACAAAAGTTTGACTGAAGGTGGTTGCTTTGTCCACAACTATAGCAATTTAATTTAGTAGTTTACTGTATCAGCTTTGTCTGAAGTTAGTTTGGAATGAATTCTTCTTGCTTAGCATTTGTTCGAAGATTGTTGCTTTGTCCAACACTATAATACCTACTATAGCAGTGCTCCTAAACTTAGAAATTTATGCAGTTTTACCACTTTTGTGAAGTTTGGTATTTCTTAACATATATTTATTCATATATGAATTATATAAGTTGTAAAGCATGAATGATTAATTTTAATCATGTTTTAGAAAACATAAACTCATTAAAGCACATTTTATTTTTACATGATCATTTTATAAAATACATGGTTTTATCCTAAAAATTGTAAATATGATCCAACACAATATAATATGATAAACTAAGTTAATTAAAATGTGGATCATAATGATTTTCTTCATTTTCAAATGATTTGCACATATGCTTGCATAAATAATTTTTCAATAAAATACATACTTCTTCAAGCACACTTGACTATATTTTAAGCTTCCTAAATTAATAAAGATCATTAAAATATACCAATTCTAAAACAAGTTTTGTTATCATCAAAATCATACACTAATCCCAAAAGCTAGATTGTGTCAGAACTTGAGCATCAGTTTGATTGACTCTAGCAGTATCCTAAAGTACTTCTAAAGTATCTTTTGACCTTGATTGATGCCAGACAAATCCTTCAATTGGAAGTTTAGCTTGGAATGCTTATCTCAAACTATCTAGAAGAAGTTCTAGACTTTAATCATATGTCTTCAGTTGACACTCTTCAAACTTACTAAGTTTCTTTATGTACTGGCTTTGATCTTCATGAAGTCAGTTATGTCTAGTTTCATCTAAAATTATTTTCAAAGTTTTAGTGTCATTCTTTCTCTTTTGAGCATTTACATTTTCTTCCTTTATGAATATAATGTTGTGGATCTTTGTCTCCAATATAATCTACATTTTGTGTTGTCCACTTGACTGAAGTTAATTCCTAAAAAAATGGTTTATACCTATCACTGCAATAATAAGGAACATAAACGTTAGTACCTTAACCATTTATTTATGTATTTTTGCACATCATCAAAACTTAACTAATTGAATATATTCATCATCAAATTCAAGGAAGGTAAAGGAGCTTTGGATCTACTAGATTAACACTAGTTTGTTGATTCAGCTTTAATCTTCAAAAAAATTTTCAACCTAAAGCCAAAGCACTAAAACCTTCATAACCTTTCATCCAAGGTGATAAAGTACAACATAAAGTGGGATACTCTATATTAGAACAATTTTTTCAAGGATCACAAGGCTTCCCTAACACTCTCATCAATACACTACTCAAAAGGGTAACTTCTTATTACTTGTTTCATTTGGGTATTCCTTGAGTTTGTATAGGAAACAAATCTCAAAAGGAATAAGGGTAATTGTTTGAGTTAATCTCACACTTAACACATAGACAATGGTATTTTTATAGTGGTTCAGCCAAACTCAGTACCTACTCCACTCTCTGAGTCAGCCTTTCTTACTACACTTAGGTTCCACTACACTTGTTGGTTTTCCCAAGCTTACCAATAAAATTTATAGTCGTTGATTTCAAAAGCTTAACAATAAATTTTTATAATCACCTAGCAAGTCTCTCTACTTGCTGTAATCACCACTACAATTAGCAAGCCCCTTGCTTGCTATAACAAATAATAGAAAGAAAAACTTGTACAAGTATGTGCCTCTTACTCAGGCTGAGTATATAAATATTAAATGTAGAAGTAATAAATGTAATACAATTAAAGCACAAGTATTTTAGACTCCAGAGAATGTTTCAGAAGAATCTGAGCTTTGAATGTAGTTTTGAATGTTTCACAGTGGAGTTGAAAGATGTTGAAAGAAAGCTTTAGCTCTTAGTGAATGTTGTTTGATCGATTGTCTAATTGTTGGAATGTCATTTTTAACTCTTTTTTATATCAAAGTTTAAAATCTATCCATTGTGGAAGATAGATAAGCATTAAATGCGAGGGAATGTTCAAATTTTTTACCATTAAGAGTGTCCCGTGGCTTTAGACAATCTGAAGTAAAAGCTTCAGCATGTCGGGAACAATGGAGAATAGTCATGAGTGTGCTTCTTTTGAAGCTTTGAAGTCATCATTGTTTGATGTCATCATAGCTTTAGACCATTTGAAGCAGTCTTCAGCACGTTTGAAGGGACGAATGATGTTGCATTGTAAACGACTCTAACTGGCACCTTATAACATTGTTTTAGCACATCTAAAGTATGTTCTTTAGAACATCTAAAGTGATGTGAATTACTTAGCCATGCTCCTTTGAACTTCAAAACTTTTGATATCTACTTGGGAACATTTAAAGTAATACTTCAGCATGTGTGAAGTTGACTTTTGTAACATCTAAAGTTTGGGACTTAGCCATTTTTGAACTCTTGCAACTTCTATCTTTAGTGGCGCATTATAGATTTGTTTCAACATATCTAAAGTAAAACTTAAGCATGTTTGAAGTGGCATTAAATCTTTAGTGTTGTGGCTTCATGCTTTAGTTCATTTGAAATGAATTAGTCTTATATTTCAACCTATTTGAAGTAGAAATTCAACATGTCTGAAGCATCATTAATAATTCAACTCTAAGGCTTCATTGCTTTAGCACTTTTGAAGTGAGACTTTAGTCCATCTGAAGTTCACTCCTTCATGCTTTAGCATATTTGAAGTTGCTTGCCGCACATCCTTAGCAATTTTTATGTTTGAACCTTGGCATCTTATTGAAATTACTTCAGCACATTTGAAGCACTTATAAAGTTTCTTTGAAACTTATGTTTGACGTCAAACATATCCTTCAATTATAGATTGGTCTTGAAGCTTTGAGTGAAACATCTAAAACAATTCTCAAGTTATTTCAAACTTTATCTTTGTGTCTATAGCCTTCATTCTTCAGACTCTTTGAACTTCCTCAATTTTGAGTTTGTTCCTTAAGGTTTCATACGTGTCCCAGTATGTCTGAAATCCTCTTCCAAGTTCAGGGTCATTCTTCCTTGAGAATTCACATTATTTTCTCCCTTTGTAAGCTGATCGTGGGATTTTGTTTTTTATATGAGCTTGAATACATTATTCACATGTTTGAAGTTACTGCCCTTAATTTTTTTCATAAACTTATCATTGCACACTTGAGAAATTAACTGTCAATAGCTTAACTCTTCACTCACATATTTTTTTTCATCATTGAAACTCAGCTAGTTAATCACATTTATCATCAAAATCAAGCCAATCGAAAGAAGGTTTGGATCAACATTCTCCTCCTTTTTAATGATGACAAAATATTTGAGTGAGCTACCTTTTGAAAAACATAAATACATAAATAGGGAACTAAGGCGTGAAATAGATATTCTGCTAAAAGCAAATAGCTCCTCCTTACTAAGTGCATCTATAATGATTTTCTTATAACTCCCTCTTACTAAATGCACTATTCTATTCATTCTTTCTACTACTGCTATTTCTCCCCCTTCGTCGTAATAAAAAGGCTTAGACTAAGAGGGATGTAAATTTAGATATGACATGGGAATGCTTTCCCTAAGATTCATACAATCTTAATGTTAGCTAAAGTTTAAACTATTATCTAGAATATGAAATCAAACCACAAACATAATTCTAGAAAGTCTAACTAAGATTGTAATACCTATTCCTCACCTTAAACTGTGAAGTTTTTCAAAAAGGCTTGACTTATGCCGTGGGATTGTAATGATCTTAATGATCAATTTCATTCTTTTTTAGCCCAAATTTTAACAATTTTAATAGTCTTTTAAACTACTTTCTTCTAGAAAACTAAGGTAAAATAAGGCATGTGAATCATAAAGCATAAAGAATGTAGCAATAAGCATTCAGATTATGTAAACATAAGAATAGTAAGATGATCATATAATGAGCATGTTATGCATGTGGATCTATCATGCCATGCTCCCTTCTAATTTGACAGAATCTATCCTTTGGGAATGACTTAGTGAAAATATCTACTAATTGATTTTCAGTTGGTGCATACTGTAAGCAACCATTATGATTCTGAACGTGATCTCTAATAAAATGGTGACTAACTTCTATATACTTAGATCTAGAATGCAAAACTAGATTCTTAGTTAGATTTATAACGCTGGTAATTTCACATTTGATGGGTGTATAAACAAATTTCAGACTATAATCACCTAATTGCTGTTTCATCCAGAGTATCTATGTGCAATAATTGCCTATTACACTATATTCAGTCTCAGCATTTCACAATGCAATAGATGTTTGTTTCCTGGAGAACCATTAGTTGATCATGTTTCTAAGAAAATGACAAATTCTTGAGGTAATCTTCCTACCTACCATCTATCTAGCAAAATTAACATCTGAGAACCCTACTAATTCAAAATCTAAACCTTTTGGATACCATAAATCTATGTTTGGAGTATCTAAGAGGTATCTAAAGATCCTTTTGACAATAGATAGATGTAATGTTGTAGGATTTGACTAGAATCTAGCACACATGTAGGTACTAAACATGATGTCTAGCCTACTTGCAATCAAATATAAAAGAGATCTTATTATGCTCCTATGCAACTTTTGACAAACTAGTTTACCTTTCTTATCCTTATACATTTTGATGGAAGTGCTCATAGGAGTCCCAAAATGTCTTCCGTCTTCTAAATTGAACTTCTTTAGTAGCTTCTTTGTATATTTGGCTTGGTGGAAGAAGATTACTTCTTTCATTTGCCTCACTTGTAGACCTAGAAAGAAGTTTTAACTCCCCCATCAAGCTCATTTCAAGCTCATCCTACATTATCTTAGAAAACTCTTGACATAAATTTTCATTAGTAGTACCAAATATAATATTATCTACATAAATCTGAACTATAAGAATATCATTCATAGCATGCTTAATGAAAAGAGTGGTGTCTACCTTACCCCTTGACAATCCTTTCTCAATCAAAAATCTTCTTAGCCTCTTATACCAGGCTCTAGGAACTTACATCAAACCACACAGGGCTCTTTTGAGTTTGAAGATATGGTTAGGATCATGAGGGTTTTCAAACCTAGGATGTTGTTCCGCATAAACCTCTGCATTAATGAAACTCAAGAATGCAGATTTGACATCCATTTGGTACAACTTGAAGTTCATGAAAGACGCAAAAGCCAACAACATTCTAATGGCCTTTGTCCTAGCAATAGGGCCATAAGACTCGACAAAATCTATCCCTTCTTCTTGAAAATACCCCTTTCAAACAAATCTTGCCTTGTTTCTCAATACTAATCCATATTCATCAAGTTTGTTCCTAAAGACCTATATAATAGTTTATTGGTCTGGTCTTGGAATTAAGGTCCACACATCATTTCTCTTCAATTGGTCTAATTCTTCTTACATAGATAAAGTTCAATTCTCATCTACTAATGCTTATTCTATGCAAGTTGGCTCTATTTAAATAAAAGAAAAATTACCACATACTTAGTGATAAGATGATCTAGTCCTAACTCAATTATACACATCACTAATTATCTGGTTTTCTAAATGAGCATGCATGAATCTCCAATCTTTAGGAAAATGAGAGTTACCTTCCTCATTTACCTCTATTATGGATGTTACAACTTCATCCATTGTTGCTTCTATTTTTGGAGTTTGCTTCTCTTGGTTCTACAGAATCAGCTTCTCCAAGTCTGTTATAAGTCTATTTGTTTCATCATCAAAATCACTTGTTATTTTTGAATAGTTAGTAGTTTCATCAAATCTTACATGAATAGACTCCTCAACAGATCTATTACTCAGTTTATAGACTCTAAATGCCTTCCTAACAATGGAATAGCCAAGGAATATCACTTCATCAGATCTTCTATCAAATTTTTCAAGGTTTTCTTTGCCATTATTAAGAATGAAACATTTACAGTCAAAGGTGTGAAAATATGATATGTTAGGCTTCTTACTATAATACAATTCAAATGGTGTATTGTTGAGTAAGGCCTAGTATGAATTTTATTAATAACATAACAAGCAATATTATTAGCTTTAGCCCAAAAGTATTATGGTAGATTGTATTCGCTCAATATAGTCCTTGTGATCTCTTGCAAGAATTTGTTCTTCCTTTTAGCCACTCCATTCTGTTGGAGTGTTCTTAGTGTAGAGAAAATTTGAAAGATATCATTATTTCCATAATAATTATGAATTTATGGTTTTCAAACTCTCCACCATGATCACTCCTTATACCAACAATGTGAGAGCTTTGTTCATATTGCACACACTTGGAAAAGATTGTAAGGAATGAAAAAGCCTCATCTTTGGATGCAAGAAACATTATCCCAGTATATCTACTATAGTCATTAATCATGACACATGCATAATATTTAGCTCCAAAACTCCTAGTTCTTGTTGGTCCCACTAAGTCCATGTGTAACAATTGAAGGGGTTTAGTTGTGTACACTTTTTGTTTGATTGGAAAGAATTTTTTTGCTTACTTTCCTTTCAAGCAAGCCTCACACCATTGTCCTTTGTCAAATTTCAGAACAGGTAGGCTAACAACAAGGTCTTTACAATAGTCTTTCAGTCATGTCTTTATTGGCATGTCCTAATCTTCTATGCCACAATAAAGATTCATCATTACTAATAAGACACTTGGCTTGGATATAATGAAGATCTACAACATGCAAATTTCCATGCCTTTTGCCTAAGACTTCAATTGAGTTAGACTGATCTAACAAAGAACAAACATGAGATTCAAATATAACCTTATAATCACAATCACAAAACTAACTAACACTTAGAAGGTTATGCTTTAATCCCTCTACAAGTACACATTAGAAATGTAACACCTTGGGTGTTAAAGGTGATTAAAAATGAAGGAAAATTTTCCACATTTAAATTTAATGATAAATTGAGGTGAAGAAAAAAAAATTGAAATGAAATGGATTAATTTTGTTGAGTTAAATGAGATTATGTAAATTACAACATCTAGATGAGTGTTGGCATAACTTAATTTTTAATTATTTGAAAAATATTATTATGTATTTTAATGGCAAATAACATGGAAAAATAATTAAGAAAGAATTATATCGAAAAAATGAAGAAAAGTTTGAAATTTATTTCAATTTAGAGTAGGAAGGTATGAAAAATATAAGGTCTAATATGATATAGATACCACTTGTACCTAATCTTTGGTATATTTATGGATTATTTAGGAAAAGTGTCCAACATGAAAGTTATAGATCTTTAAATTATTTTTACAATGAATGCAAAATCACATGAATCGGATATCATATGAGAAAATTAAAGTAAAAATACTAAAGATGTCTCTAGAGGTTTAAATTAGGTTAAAACACATGGTGTCACTTTAACACTAAATTACTAATATTTTTGGACATAATTAGAAAAAGTAATAAACACAAAGTTGTAGATCCTGAAATTATCTTTCCAATACAAAAAGAATCATTCAATTTGGAGTTTATATGAGGAATTTATGTGTGATTTACCAAAACTTCTCCACATGGGACAACAAATTGCATGTTTTGGGGTTAGAAATTTTGAGGCCGCGGCTTGGAATTCTAATCCACAGTGTTGGCATTTCGTTGGCCCAAAATTAACTTTTTTAAGTGCTTTTCAGCCCATTTTTCTTCATTTTTTCCAACTCCTTTCTTCCCCAATGCCCCAATCCTAAAACCCACTCCTCTAAAGCTTGATCCCTTGTGATTTAAGTTAGGAAATAAGTGGATTTAGATGATTGACCTCCTCATTATACCTTCTAGCCTAAGTTCTTTCAACTTGCATGATGGAAAAGGGAAGAAGATCTAGTTTTCTACAATTTGAGGAGACTAATGTGAGTTTGGAGGTGGGATTCTTGGTTTGGGATAGAAGCTACACCAAAAATTGATGGTAAGCCCCATTTCTCCAACTGATTTCATATTTTTTTGGCTTGCTAGGGTTTTTTATTCATTCATGAATAGTAGCCTTTTTGGGGAAGATGATGAGTTTCATGCTAGGAATCATAAGGGAATCGGTTAATTAGTGAATTGGGGATTTGGTTTTCCCCCATCTAATTTATGTTTTCCACATGGTAGATTTGCTTTTATGCTAGAAAGCATGGGCTGTTTGAGATGCTTTGGCTAGATTTTGTTTTAATTTTAATGAGGGAACTAATGGAATGATTATTACAATGTTTACGGGAGTTTTGGGGTTGCTAATCACGTGATTGTTGTTGTCCACACAACATGTTGAGGTGTTAGATTAGGTATGAACGTGAATGATGATGGGTTGCCATTTTGATAAATTAAGGGTTTAATTGATTATTTTATTATGTAGCTTTAATGTTAATTGAGTTGATTTTTGAATGAATTTAGATGGGAATTCATAAAACATGATGGTATGTTGCTGAAAATTGGAAAATCAATGTATGCATTTCACACATATTATGAAATGCGTGAATGAAGATTGTGGTCAGCTGTTGGGATGAATTTAGGCTTTAATTAAATTATTTTTAATGTTAATTAGATGTTAATGATGCTCAGAATCATGAATATGTATTAGAAAGGCATATACCCTAATGATTATTGTTGAAAATTGCAAACTAATGCTATGCATATCATGTATTCAATAAAATGCATGTTTAGAAGTAATGGGCAGCAATATGAATGAATTGGAATGCATTTCCAACATTGAAATGCATTGAAGGGTAACTCTTTAAATAGGAAATAATATAGTAGATGGTGCACTTGAAAATCTTTGTTATTTAACTGACATTTGATGAGTGAAATAAGAGAGAAATTAGTTAGGGTCGTGTACTTAGAACCCATACTAAATCGTATGTAGTTATTTGGAATACATGTGTATGTAGGATTATGTAAGCATCCTTTGGAGCCAAAATAGTGAATTAGAGGCTATGTGGAGAGTGTTGCTTCACCTAAAGTAAGTAGGCTTTCACTTCTTATTGAATGTGATGACTTGATTTGGATTTGAATATCTTATTTATTTGTAATCCAAGCATGATTGTTTTGGATGGGGATACTTGATATCCCATAATTATTTAAATTGATATTTATGATTAGTTTATGAATGATTGTGAAAGCATGAATGTTAAAGGATAACAAAAATCCCTTGGATTGAACTATTGATGTTTAGTATATGATTATTATCATTCTGTATGGCTATCTAAATGTGTAAATTATGTAAATTGATCATTGTAATGATGCATATGGAATGTTGGAATATGATAATGTTGAGAATGAATTGAATCTATTTTAGATCTAAATATAATTGTTGGGCCACGAAAAAAAAATCAAAGGTGGCTATCTGGTCGGAGTTGATCAATTGTCCAATCAACTGACGGTGCCGGCAGATCTAGCAACTGCGGCAGCAACACGGTACAGCCCACCAGTGGACAAATAGGGCTAGACGGTATCACCGGCGGAGCGGGCAGCGTTGTCGGCGGTGACGTGGAACGGACCAGCTGATGACGCCGGCAGATCGGGCTGGCGGCAGCAACACGGTACAGCCCCACAAGGCGACGAACAGAACAGATCACATTGCTGCCCGGTGGAGACGGCGACGCCGTCGCTAGGCATGAAAGCCAGCCACGAACGGAGTTGGACAATGCCACCGGTGGAGCGGACAGTGCCGACAATGAGCGACGTGCACAAAAGCAGGTAGTGCGACACACCCTGTTCCGTGGCAGCCACGAACAGGGCATTCGATGGAAGCGCCGGCAGCAATGTCGGCAATGGATAGTGCTGCCGACGACAACGTCGGTAGCGACATGGCCTTTGGACGATGGTGGCGTAGGAGTGAACTGTCGGCAACGACGTCCCGCCGTTAGCAGTGATGCAAGCAACAAAAGTCAACGGGCAACGCGCATTCGTCCAGCTAGAAGTGATGATCGTGCAGCACGGGAGGGGACCCTAAAAGTAAAGCGCGATGCAAAAAGTTCGATGAACGGAGCCAATCAGACAGTTGGCCATCGGCCGGCGAGACCGGATGCCCTTTTGGCGGCCAGCGCAAGAGACTCGTCTGGCACCGATGCCGACGCCCCACCTCCGACCGCCAAATTAGAGAATCGGTGCTATAAAACTGAGCCTAGCTGTTCGGCCGGGTCCGATCGGCCGTCCGATCAGCCGAAATCATGGGCGGGGTTTGCAGCGGCGACAACAACATTTACATAGTTAAATACTTGTAGCGGACGGCTGCCCTGATCTGTGGCAGCCACGAACAGGGCATCCGACCATGGACGATTACGATGCTTGACCGGCGAAATGACAGAGGTTGACGGTGATGCGATGAGCTGCAACATCTCGCCGCCACTAGGGACAGCGACGAACGACGACTGACCAACAGAGGGCGACGGCAACGCAATGAGCGGCAACGTCTCGCCGCCAGTAGAGATAGCGACGGTAACGACTAACCAGCGGACGGCGACGGCAATGCGATGAGCGGCAACGTCTCGCCGCCAACGGGGACAGCGACGACGACGACTGACCAGCAGAGGGCGATGGCAACTTGACGAGCGGCAACGTCTCGCCGCCAGCAGGGACAGCGACCTACTACGACGGCACATGGTCACACAGCAGCCACGTGAGGAAGGTCCGTCACGAAGCTGACCCGACCATGGGCAGGAACCAGTCGGGAAACGATGCGACACCAGCAAAGCCAAGCCTGCATGGCGCGCAGGCAGGATGAACGGACCAGCAGCACCAACATGGCGCGGCAGCAACGTTGCTGTCGACGTTCCGCGGACGCGGACACCTCTTCGCACACAACTGTGACACGACGCGCAGCTGCGGTTGTTGCCGACGTGCCGCGGACGCGGGCACCACCTCACGCCAGCGTGGGCCAACCGAAAGCACCAGCACGGCGCGCAGTTACGTCTGCTGCCGACGTGCCGCGAACACGGACATCTCATCACGCACGATCGTGACACCGCGCTATAAATGCCAGCGTGCTAAGGAGCTGGATGTGAGTGCCAACACAACGCGGAAGCAGGTGCTGTCATCTAACGTGCCACAGAGACAAGCACCACTGCAACTAAGGCGTCGTGCAACCGACACCAGCATGATCGAAAAGTGGGTAGCGGCTGACGTGGCACGACTCAACTCAATGAGCGTCCAGGGGCTATCCGCCCGCTCCGATGCTGAAATGGCGAAGACGGCGAGCACCTTGTACTGGAAGGGCGCCTTGCACCCACTGACCTGCCGGACTGTCGAAACCTTGCCCCTGCTGACATGGCGCACAGCTGGGAAGGAGGCTGACCGGATGCGCGGAGGAATTAGCGTCGGACGACGCATTATGTAGCCAAAGTTTTCCGACCGTGACAGCATGTTTCGCCACGAGGGCGCACAGCTAATCTGACTTTATGTGGCAAGAAACCGGGATAGGCAACAACAATAAATAATTTTTAAATTTTGACACACTAAGCAAATGAAGAATCATGGTCGCATAAAATATTTTCTGAGGTGAAGATAATGTGTTCATCAACCTTAAAAAGTAAGTTTGCAAAATATATATATATATATATATATATATGCATGTATGTGTGTGTGCAAATGCTATCTTACAACTCAATAATTGCATGGTACCTATGATAGGGACATGTGCAATTGATTTTTATTAATTTGGATTGGCCCAAGGAATACATAAAAATTCCAAAAGGAATTCCCAAAATGCCCCCACGGTGGAGCTGGAATTCCCAAAATGCCCCCGTTGGTGGAGCAGGGCATATTTT
>JAYJMB010000900.1:0-17423 GCA_036873735.1 Pouteria campechiana | reverse complement strand
TCTCTCTCTCTCTCTCTCTCTCTCTCTCTCTCTCTCTCTCTCTCTCTCTCTCTCTCTCTCTCTCTCTCTCTCAAGTCGCTTAAAAGGTGCAATTACTCATTTTGAAACCATGAATTGCCCGGAATCATTGACTAGGTCGCAGTGTCGAGTGAGCCAGGCAGGGTCAACTAGGGCGAATTGCCATGGCCCATGGGCATGCTGTTGTTTCACTATATGGGTGCGCTGGGGAATGGAAAAATATGTAGGAAAAAAAAAAGCTTTAAAAAAGTGAGAGAAAAAAGAGAAAGTAACATAGTAGAATAATAATTAAAATAAAATGAATAAAGATAAAAAAAATAGTTTTTTATATAAAAAGATTCAAAATTATAATAGGTAATGAAAAAAGTAGAGTTGTTAAGTGATTAATATGATAAATCACATCAATAGATGTATAATAAAGAGTGAAAAAAAAGTAGATGAAGTTTTAGGTAGACAAATCACATCCTAGGTAGATGAAGTATGGAGATGCTCATAATTTACATTAGAGCCAGTAGTAACTTCTCCTTTTTTCTTTTTCTTTTTCTTTTTTTTTTTTTTTGCGTCAAAATTGCCAAGTTGGCCAACCACGTCTCCATCCATGTTGTCGCAAACCTTGGGTAACAGCTGTAATTTACCATAAGCCCAGCGATTATATGTATATATTGTTGTTAAGATTATATATGGTCTAATTGTATGATTATATGTGTGGTGTATAGTTTAAAAGGTATGTAAGGAAAGGAAGTTATTGATAAATTTGACATTTTAAAATAGAGTTTAATTATTTTTTCTATCATTTACATGGAATTTCAATAAACATTCCCTTTGATTCGTGTGTAGTTGCTCGCAGAAAAAAGATGAACAAAAAGAGTTCACAATCACACCTTTTGTTATAATTTATGAAATTTAGTGGGAATTAAATTATTTTATTTTCATAAAAATGTTAATTCATGCATATATTCATGTATTTGTACCAATAGGGACATTATTTTAAATGAAATTAGATCGTCTATATATAGAAGATAATTTAAAATTTATCACGGCTTATTTATTACTGAATTATTAACCTAAGCATAACCTGAACTCTGTAGAGTTAGACTAAGGTTGGTTGGTATTTGAAAAATAGAGTTAAAGTGAGCATAAGATCAGAGTTTTAAAAAAACAAGATTAGGGATGTTCGACGTTAACCTCACTTTACCCAATTTATCACCCTTGCAGTAACTAAGGTAAAATAGCCATTTATAATGTGTACGTGCTTAAAATGAGTAAAATTTTGAATCGAATTCTGGTGGATGACTGATACGGATGAAATCAACCTCTAGATCCATTCCTTATTGAATTAACCGATCCAGTTGCCATGGATATATATATTTTGGGTTTGGCAGTCTTCGCATGGGCCATCTGCTGCCAAGATGAACTCAGATCTGAGAAACACCATGTTTTATCAAGAACAACACGGAAATTAATGATTTGTGATATCCGATGATGAGACGGGCTTCAACTGCAGTGACATTTTCCTCTCTCATCAAATTTGGAACTCGTTTGTATGTTAAACACAATTTTCATCGACTAACTAATCAGCATCGCCTTCCATCATAAATCCTAATTCACCCATCGATTCTATCCCTTTTAATAGCTGCACATTCACATCAACATCCTCATCTCTCATCATTGAACAAACAGCCCAAAAGCACCATTTTCAAATCCTCTGCCAGTCCCCAGTCAAGCTGTCTTTTCTACTTTTGTTTCTTGAGGAATCATTCTGTAAGCACTTACATGATATAAAGTGGGAGCTTACCATGATAAAGATGCAGACTTTGCACATCATCATTAAGCAATATTCCTCAATTAATTAGTCACAATCAATAAATTTATTTATGCATTGAATTCCACACCTCAAATAATTAATCAAAATCAAGGAAAAGTATTTATTGCTATTGAATGCCACGAAATTCCAATAACTGTAATTAAAAGTCAGTTCGTTCAAAACCATTCCTCCCTGCTACAAAATTCATGCCTTTCAACAAAGTTCTGATTACAAGTATAATACATCTTGAAAGATCTAGCCATTGGGTTGCGTTGGGAGATGGCGGGAAACATTAGATTTTGGGTATGGGTCAGACAATTGTAGTAGTAAAGGCCCCATTGCACGAAACAGCCAAGCCATGGCATCAGCAAAACCAACAAGGCCTAATTCTGCGTAGAAGTGTAGAACCCAATTCAAAACCTTTCTAGTAGCTACCTTAGTTGCAAGATCCTTCTAACAAGTTGCTTGTCACACTTCGAATTGCTTGCTTCTGCTCCTGCTTCCAGACTACATATACTTCTCCTTTTTGTTAACCTGTTCGTGCATCAGGATACACTGCTTCTTTGCACTTTGTGCAACTATAATATGGATTATGTACTATGGAGTGGTAAGATTGGCAGAAACATCTGAGATCCTTACAGCACGATTGAACTTATCTAATTCCATAGAGTGTGCACCATGGATTGCTTTAATGGTATCTCTGCAAAAGCTGCAGTAACATATATGAAAATTAATGGAGGCTTGCAAAGTAATAAGAAGAGAGATTAAAGATGTCCTTTGAATATAAATGCACTTTTGCTTATGCCACAAATGGCACAGGCAGAAACCGAATTTCAAAGCCCGGGCTTTTTTATCTATGGTTCTATTCATGCATGGCAATGCCTGAACTTATCCAATCATACAAGCCATTCATTACATATTTACACCACAGGTGCAGATTTTACAGGGGCCAATAAAGTCAGGATTCTCATATGTGAGATTTTGAGGTGCTACATGCCATTGCTTTTAAGTATGAGCAATTAGGATGCAAAGCATCACCCCATGTTCCCAGATAACTGAGACCAGAACCGAACCTGGAGAATGGTCAATCAGACAATACTTTTCCTATTATGAGGTCACATACCTGCATGCTTTCTTGTTGAATTTCTTCTCACTGATGCCGTATAAATCTTGAAATATTTGGGGTTCAACTCGACAAAAGTATGGTCTATCTGTAATAAAATGTCAATAACGTTCAGATTTTAATAAACCTAAGTACCAAAAGAACCAAGCATCGCTCACCAGAGTAAATAGAGCATGTGCGTGTGGTTTTCTCAAAGTGCACGCACCATCCATCAGTACCTATCAAACTCATATAAAGCTGCACTTCATAAAAACACAAATAAAATAGCATAAGCATGTTGAGCAGACAACCTATTAATGAAAAAGCAGCCATGTTCTCATCTTACGGATAAGCTGCCAAATGCTGAATTATTTGTGAATTTGCGGTAAACTCAAGATAGCTACCAAAGTAACCATATTTGATTAGTTCTTAAAGAGAAAATGAACCCTACAATCATTTCTTTCTTTATTTATCATTAGAGCCGTTTTACTGAACTAAGATATGGAATTAATGTTCCCACAGTGAAATGCCATAAAGAGGAGCAAAAATAAAAATAAAAACTCGTAGTGGGTATGGCAAGAGAATGAATTTCATATTAGAAATAAGCATCTAAGCATCAAGACCTACTTGCATATCTCGTTTACTCTTTAAGTACAAAGTATTTGATGCTAAGAAGCCTGTTAAAGTCCTTGGTTGAAGGAGCTGTGTTGGGAGGCCAAGTTTGAGAGGAAAACAATTTAAGTGCAAATCAGGATGTGGTTGTCACTCTCTATGTTATTTTATCGCGGGAAAATAGAATTAGTAGGTAAAATAGACTAAGGTCCTTATCCAAAGACATAAAATTATAAAACTTCATACACAAAATCGGTGCAAGAGGCCTTGATAATACCAGCAATATTCATAGTACATTACTGAATTCAATTAGTATAGACACCTTAATAACTAAATCTTTGATTAAGTAGTACCTTGAAGTGAAGATTTCCAATTTCTTTGATCCATAATTCATGAGAGTTCAAAGACATTGGCAATGAAATTCATGTTAGTTAGAAGAGGCAAAGGTGTCACAACTGCACCATATATGACTGCTGGGCATGGATAGGATATAAAAGGAAAATTCTATCCACAAGCTAAAAGATCAACAATGCTCTAGTGGAAGGGATGTGAAGCTCTTAATGAAATAAACATTGATAATATGAGGGTAATTGAAATGAGAATAATAAGATGGATCAGCAGCAACAAGACAAGGAAAGGCAGAATTAGAAATGGGCACATTTGAGGAAATTTAAGGGCAGAACTAATTGGTTAGAAGATGAGGAAAAATAGACTTAGATGGTTTCACAGTGGAAGCTTTCAACTGCATCATTTAGAAGGATAGAATCGATTCAAGCAGAAAGCCTGAGAATGGAAGGGGAAGGGCCAGGAGGACAAGCCTAAATGTAGTGAATAAATGTAGCAACAGCACTATAACCAGAGATTATGGCCCCAACTGGTTAAAATTATACAACAGTGGAAAGTAACAATGGATTGCTAGATGTTGACTATGCTGAAGTGGGAATCTCAAGTATAATCTATGCTAGATCAGCAAAGGGTACTTCTTGCTTCCATCATGAGCAAGTCAGCTAGGCTATTTGGAATTGGTCTCTGACATGCTACATGATATCTTTTTCCTGACAAAAATTCAGCATGAAGAGTGCAGAAAGATGATAATATTTTTTGACAAAAAATAAGCATGAAGAGTGAAGGAAGATGACAATACCACTAATTATCCTCCCTAAATGGCACTGATGTGTCCAGAAACAGAAATTTGAATGTGGAAATCTGAATCTCACGTTTCTCAAAGTAAAGCAGAATAGAGATCTGGCTGCATGGTATGGAGACATGCTTTCAGGTTCACGTGTGACAACATGCTAATAAAACTGAAGGTGAAAGTTAGAATAGTTCCACACCATCAGGCTTTATGCAAGAGAAGTTTGTGCACTTACAAACATGTTCATAGGAAATGGCAGAGCTGACATTGGAATTTTGAGATGGATGGGTAGGAAATAATGATATAAATTCAGAAAGGAATGTGGTTGAGGAAGACCCAAAAAGGCAGTGCTAAAGGATACAATATGTGAAACTAGCCTTCAATAGTTTAGGAATGTGAATAGAAACAAATGACTGCCTTCGCTCGAAGTAAGCTGGCAAATGTTGAATGCTCTCCAAAGTCCAATGAGGTGTGTAAAGCCTAAAAGAACACCCGGTTGAGTGGGGAAGAAAAGGATTTGACGACCTGCAGTAACTACATTATGGTACATGATAGAAAGAAATGCTGAGACAATTCTGTAGCCAACCACAATCAAATTAGAGGAAAGCTTAGACAATGGTGACAACGCTTGTAAGTGAGATGACAAGTATTTTTGGGAAAATTGAAAGGGAAAGAGGTTCAACATGACCAAGAATTCATCTTACCCAGCTAATTTTTGAGCTCTTTTCCTTTAAGCAGATACAGGGAAAGTTGGATGGATATGAATTCATCGCACTTTCTAATAAAGAAACAAATGCCATAGGTTGATTATGGAAGCAAAATCAAGGATGATTCAAAATCTCAGATGATGAAAAGAATCAGACAGCCAGGAAACATTAGCACGGAAATGCAAATTAAAATTGCCAAAGTTGCCTAGCTAAGCACATATGCAGAGACCTTGTGATGCACAGAACAGGCTATACATAAGTGAGATTCGTATTTCTTCCTTCTCATGTATGTATAAGTTCTCCAAATGGAATCCATTGATTCAGCAGTATGTCTATGTACCATATGCCACCCATTGATTGATGACGTCAAGTTTCGGGTGCAAGGGATAGTACAAAGCAGCATTCATGATGCAACAGAAAAGTATAAAAACAATATGAAATGGTCTGTTCAAAGTTCTTCACTCGAGTCCCTGCATACTACATAGAGCCACATTGACACCCACCCATTATTTCATCTTAATGTCGGCTTCGTTCCCTATGAAAATTGAACAAGAAACTCTGCTCCTAATCGAGCAGAATTTTCTTGTTTTCTATTTCCAATTCCTCATGAGTAAGAATGGGGTAGGCTCTAGCCAGTCATGCTTGACTTGTAAAACCTGAATAAATCCATCTGGAATCATATCGCCGGCAAAGGAACGGAGATATACGAGATAAAGAACAACCCAAAACCAAAATTCTTTGCATCTAGCGAAAAAACAATTACCAACACGAAGGAAAGAGAAATAAGGACCTCAACATCCGATGGATTTTCAAAGATCTCTTCAGGGGTGGCAAAAGATGGGCCTTTGTCGAGTTTACAGCATGCCCCACATCCTTCAATGCACCTCCACTTCTCCTCTTTCCTCCCTACCGCACCAAAACCGATTCTCCTGGCACTGCTGCTGCTGAGCCGACTCTCCTTTGCTCGCCCTCGAACTTCTTTCCTTCCCTTGTTAGCGGCGCAGCTAACATTGACCCCCCTTCCTCTCCGCACGGCCATCTTCGATGGCAAGGAAATAACTGACAGGCTTCCTGCTCCACTCATTCCTTCCCTACTTATTCTTCCCCGTTTCTCTTCTACTTGTTACGCAAAAAGCAAAATAGCTGTTGGGTCCTCCTCCATCATCCAGACTTTCGAATCCCAATCCCTCTGCAGCCACTAGGAAAACAGAAATATCTGCAACGGTGAAAGATGCATCTGTTTGGATGGCTGCTGAGCAGGAGGAAAGTGAACGACAAGCAAACAACCACGCCAATATCTAATTCACCTTTATTTATTTTATTGCCAACGCCTATTTATTTTTTATTTTTATTTCCTTCGCTGCCAATATCCTATCATCATTTACTTTTCGTTTGATTTTCATCTAACGTAACAGTGAATTAGAAGCTTTAAAAGTGCAAAATGTTTGTTGACATGCAAGATTAACTTGGGTTGGGAACTAGTATTGAGCCGAATTTGCTGAATTTTTTTTTTATAATTTCAAGATTAAACCTAACTTAATTTTGAAACAAATTAAACTAAGATTAAATTGGGCTTAGGTCCGTGTCACTAAATAATAAAAATGTCCTTTGAGTCTTATAGAACTAGTGATTGATCCGGTCAAGTGTCGGGGTTCACAATGCAACCAGTTGTACCAACTAGTTCAACTAATTGAATCAATTTTTTTATTTTTTTAAATAAAAATAATAATGTATAATTTAAAAAAATATAAACTATAGATATTAATATAAATATATAAAACCTTTATATAATACCTTACTACTTTAATTTATCTTTTTATTCTATTAATAATATTAAAATTTTAAAAATTTACCATCCGACCGAAAAAGGCTAGACGAGACTAATCGACCGTGAACCCATTCGACTAGCCAGTCTGATTTGGTTCTAATAACATTGCTTTTAGTAGTTGGATAAAGTTTCGATTTTTGGACCATTTTGATGTTTTATACTAGACAGGGCTTTTCTTTTTTCCTTGTTGCTGAGACTTCCGTGCAAACAAAAAGGTGAAATCTGAAAAGTGAAAACCCATCACATAGAAGAGAAAAGGTATGCAATGAACCTAAATGAAAAATCATTTTAGGTTGCTTAACCCAAATTTCACCCCTAACCATAGTTATATTTGTCTTCCCTTCTATTTACTGTTCCAATCGTTGAATCGATTTTGCTTCACGAGGAATTAATCAGGCACAAGTACTCCTTTTCTGGGCCCACCATGCATCATCTTTATCGCATCAAATCATTATTACTTTTTAACTATTTGGTCGTTACCTGTCGTCGTTAGTTGAATGTAACCATGTTTATTCGTAGCTCATTTTTGTATGATCTTGACTAAGTGGGTCCATTGCTGGGTGAAGTCCAGGCAAGTGTGACTAAGTGGGTCCATTTCTAATTGATGATAAGGCATTGATTATTAAAATCAAATTGACGGGCATAGCAAGTCACGAATTCCTACCAAAGGCGAATATCAAAAGTCGCATTTTGAAAAATAAACCAATTTCCATGGGAAACTAGGTTACAACTCAAGTTATTTGAGATTGGATTTATGTCAATCCTATACCCAAGATTTAAAAACTCAATCTTAATTTTAACCCAACCCTAATTTTAAAACTTTTACCCTAACAAAAATTTAGTAGGTTGGGTTTGAGTTGAATTCAAGTTATATAAATAAGTAAAAAAATGACTATTCAACTTCATCCTCACATAATTGATTTTCTTGATGTATAAGTTGTCTGCTGTGCTGAATTCTAATATGTAAATTTTAAGGGGTAAAACTTGGGTCATTTTGGTTCAGGTTAAAGTGTGATCAAATATTTATAACTCAATGGTCACTTAGAAAGATGAAGAAAGGAAGATATAAAAAGCTAGAAAATAGATAACTGTATATAATAACACTCATATTGTTAAACACTTTTGATTTGGGTTTCATTTAAAACATTTGGTAGATGAGGATAAAAACAAGATTTTTTAAAAACTTTAGCATATAAGGTTCAATGTTTGTAATTTGTTTTGACTTCAAAAAAGAAATTTTAAAAAAAGATATAAGGATGAGGGTGAAACTAGGGAAATAAAATCAACTAGAAAAAAATATAGTTGTACTAAGAAACAGGGATAGAGATCATGAGAATAATATAAAGTTAGTAGGTCATTTGTGCTTCATAAAAGAATTTTTTAAAAAAAAACAATATAATACAAATTATGAAAAGCAAAAAATTTAAATAAAATGCAATTCGGGCAGATTTTGGGTTGGATTACTATCAACTCGAACTTAACCCAAATTAAAACTCAGGTTAACCCAAACTCAAAACTAGTGAACCTAAACTTTAAAAAATATTGGGATAAGTTAGGTGAGTTTGGGTCAACATAACCTAAGTTGGACCCAGGGAAACACAGAGAAGAAACAAATGGAGGAATTATATGATTGCCTTATACTCTTGTCATCCTATAATTATTTAACCTCTACGATCCATTTATTGAAGAATCACCAACAGTTGCATCATTGACTTGACGAATCAAAATCTTTGAATTAAAGGGATATAGCTTGCTGTTTAACAAGGTCACAAAGTGTGCCTCCCCAGATTATCAAATGTTTATGAATACCACACTTTTATGGCCAATTTATCATCCCAACTTGTCCAAATCATCAATGCTATTTATTTTTGTCATTGAATATTTACCTAATCATTACCACGTCCAGCAAAAAAAAAAATCTTAGAACTAACTGAAGACAGCTTAAAATTAATAAGAATGGCAAAACAGCTTAAGATTAACCACACTTATGTGGGAAATAACTTAGAATGATATATGCTGAAGAATTAGTCTCCATCCTCTATCATCCCTGCCTATAGGTGTGTTTAGACAGGGACATAGTGGGTTCAAAGCCCAGGCCCTCTTTTCCATTAGATGGCTTTCAATAATTTAGTTTCTTCGCAGGGTTGAATCCGTGACTTAGAAGAGTTGCTTAGTTATAATACCATCAGATATGAAAAATTCGAACTGAACATTCAAGGCCTTTTAGAAAATAGGTGACTAATGCACCCTTTCTCAAATGCAACTCTTATCCAAGCACACCCAGTAAAGTTGTAAAGCCAAGGCTAGGACATTAACGACCAATCTAGCAGTTCTGCAGAGACCTCTCCATCATGGCTGAGTGTAAATAACCATGCAGTTCGCCAAGTTCAAGGCCAATCCGTGGTTCCAACATCGTGCAGGCCACATTATTCTTAACTCTGTTTCTCCAGGTAGATACTTTTTAGCTATCAAAACTGACAATCCAAGTTTCTACCCTTGTCTAAGCCATTATTCCTGTAACCTTGCTTCATTCAACAAGCCCCGACCTTACTCTTTTAGCAATCAAAACTGATAAGCAATCCCTATTTCATTCTTCCTACTGTGAATTTCTTCCCACTCATCTTATTGTCACGACTCCAATTATGCATAAAATCAAACTGGAACTCATGAAAGATTACTGAAACACACCTTAGAACAGGGCGACGCTTCTTCTCTCTCAAGCGTTTTTCTCTCCCCCCAACCCCACACCCAACCAAAAGATTAATGAAACAGAGCCTATGCAGTGAATATATCAACTTGTTTCAGGCATATTTGACCAATGAAATACAAAAGATGGATTGAAGAAAGGATGCACGAATTCAGATAGAATAAGTACAGAAAATCAGTTTTCAATCACCCATTATTATTCAAGTCCATCCCGGCTAATTGGGTATTGGGTGTTTGGCACGAATCCTGGTGCACCCTTCTACTACAAGTCAATACCATTTTCTTCTTCCATATCCCTCAAAACTAACACGTCGAGCCATACTAGCCAACGGAGTCATAGCTCAGCAGGAAAGACAAATTCTCCGCGAAAGGGGGCCTGGAGAGAAAGCACAGAACTCCGGAGGCCTGCAGACGCGACAAGAACCCAAAGAACTCCACCTTATTGAAGTGAGGATCGACAGCACAGCCGACTTCACCTTCCGAACGGTATTGGCGAGTTTCCCAGGGAGGGGTTTGGCAGGTGTCTCGAAGGAGAGGTTGTAGCTCCGGAGGAAAATCTGCCGTTTCTTCGCTCTCTCCAGCCTCCTCCGGTACGATCCGAGCTGCTCCCACCTCTTCGACTGGCTGAGAGGGAAAGGCATCTTGAATTCAATCCTCCTCGCTTTGCTGGTTGATCTCTCCATCCCATCTTCGTAGTCTCTTTGATTGCCTGTCTCTTCTAACAGCAGAGGGTAATCTCGAGGGCGGTTGGGAGAAAGGTTTGGAGTTCTTGCCACGGATTTCATGGCTGCGAGAGCTTGGAAGTGCGCTGGGAAGGTTGGATTGGTACTCTAGGCAAGCGGCAGGACTTGGGCTTTTATTGATGCGTCATGCATCAGATTCCAGGGAGGAGGAATCCGATTGCGAACGCATACGCAGGGTCAACCTGCGCAAACCACTCCCTCACGCAGCGCAATGCGATTTCAAACATCATCTCCGAAGTTTTCTCACTTAGCTTAAATTATATATATAATTATTTTGATTTATGATGTATTGATTAAAAATACAATAATATTAGTATATTCAATTTAATATAATTGAATAAAATTAATTATTAAAATTTTCTTTCAATAGAATATATGTTAAAATGCTTTGTCAAATCTACTTTGGGGTTTGTATTTGAATAAAAACCAGAAAATTTGAAAATTTTATTTAAATCAAATAATTTAATTTTTGTCATTGATTTTCATACTAATATAATTTTTAATCAAAATCTTAAAAATAGATTTATAATATTATTATGCAATACAATAAAATATATAATATTAGTATATTCAATTTAATATAATTGAATAAAATTAATTATTAAAATTTTCTTTCAATAGAATATATGTTAAAATGCTTTGTCAAATCTACTTTGGGGTTTGTATTTGAATAAAAACCAGAAAATTTGAAAATTTTATTTAAATCAAATAATTTAATTTTTGTCATTGATTTTCATACTAATATAATTTTTAATCAAAATCTTAAAAATAGATTTATAATATTATTATGCAATACAATAAAATACATGTTATAAAATTATGACAAATTATTATTTTATGATTAGCATAAAAAAATGGGTTAATACAAAGCCATGCAATACTTATCTATATTCTTCGAAATAACATAACATTTTAATGTATATTTGATGAAAAAGAATTATTTAATGGTTAAGTGTGTTAAGTTAGATTATAATAAATATATTAATATAATATTTATATTTTTAATTCAATACATCAAAAATTAAAATTATTTTTCATTTATATAACATAGGACAAGTATTAAAAATATTAAACTACGGAAATGATGCCCGAAATCACGTTCCATTAACCCTGAGTTATTGGTTTTCATATGCCAGGCGTATTCCTGCTGTTGCATTGCGCACGTTGACCTGCGTAGGCCTTCGTAGGTAACCCGCGTTGAGGGAGGAGGCTTCACAGAATGAATAAGATACTTTGACCCACTTCTTTAGTTCCTCCTTTTGGCGGGCGCAGGGAAATAAAAAACAGGACGTAAAATTAAGAATTAAAAACAATACACATGCTTTTTTATAATTATAATAGAAATAGGTTTATCACATGAGAGTGATCTCTAATATAATATATCTATTATCCAGCTATACTATGTCATACTTCTATTTTAATGGAAAGTCTCTTACAACTATAATGCCGGTTCGTAAAACTCCAAACCTATTCCATAAAAGAAAATCTTAAAAGAATTAAGAATGCATATATCTAAAAAATATTTATCTTATCTGTATATAGATTATGTATATTACTGCATATGTATATCTCTTATACTTAATTATAAATATACTAAATATCAACTCTCTTAAATAAATTTTCTATACCTTTTATTAAGGTCAAAGGGGACCACCCAGTGCCCTATGACTTTTTCTTTGTCTTATAAGGTCTTTATTCAAAATTATCTAGAGAGTAGGTTACGGTAGGACCCAAATAAAACCTTAATTTCAGCAGCAAAGGCCATGATGTTAACTCCAAATCTATATTAATCGGATCAAATGAATATCTTAATAACCCTGCAATTCTTTGCTTCCCCTAGAAATTGTAGGGTGGGGTTGGGCAGTTTTATCTTGCCTTCTAGAATTTTTAATTCATGTTTTGTGATTGTTAAGCTCATCAGGGTTAGCTTTTATTTATTCGTTAAGTTAGTAGCACTTAATTAAGATTTGAAAATCTTCCCAGCTGGGCCACATGTTTTAATTGATATTACTTAAAGATGTTCCTTTGAGTGACACAATAATAGAGGTGTGGAAAAAGAAAGAAATGACAAATAAAAAAAGGCATGAAAAAGTGGGGGCGAAGGTGGGAAGGGGAAAATTCGAGGAAATGAAATAAAATGATGCAAGATAGAGGTTATTAATTTGAAAATGAATAAAGGTAAAATAAATTAATTTTTGAATAAAGATGTAAAAAAGTAAGCGTATAAGTAATAATGAAAAAAATAAAAATGTTTAGATCATTGTTAAATCAATTAAAATGGGTCTAGAGTGGAAGAAAAGACATGGAGGACCATTTTTCCAAGTACCCAACATAGCCAGGGTAGAATCGAGCTCGAACGAATTAATTAAATATGAAATGCTCAGCCGGTCAAGAATGGCGGGTCCATGTGGTAAAAATGTCACACATCGACATTGCGTAATAAAATATACGGGAAGATTTTCTGGATAAATACAAGCATTCATTGTAATATGAGATAAGTCAAGATGGGCGTCTGCTGACTGCTAATAAAGAAAAGCACTAAGAGCAGGGGAGAAAAAGAAGAAGAGTGGGGAGAAAAGAACGAGCCAGTCGCCTGTTGACTTGAATTCCGCAGCAGAAGACAGACGGCTGAAAACCCCCATCCTCTCACCTTTTCCGCTGGAATCTGGTTACAGTCATCCGACCCAAGCGACGGTCAGCAAAAATCCAAGGTCCGTAACCGGTGAATCACCTCATCTTGCCTCACCCATGTATTGGTATTTTATTGTTGTGGCCGTCTGATTAAAGCAATATTTTACAACAAAGGACCAAAAATCAGATGTGCGCCCACATCATTGTCCAAGCCTGTCTTTCTATGACATTGAATAATATTGAATTATTTTGGAATAGATGGCGACTTGTACCCCCACATTTGAGTATTTTTAAGGTAATTCAACGTTTCGAGTACTTTGCAAGGGCTTGGAAAGTTTAAATTTAACAGTTGGCTTCTCGTGATGGACGGTAAAAATCAATTAATGGACCCTTTCTTGTACAGTCAATTCCACATTGGCATTGGTTCTAATAGTTTATTGTTTTAATAAATTTTGATCTTCATTTATGGCTAACGCGGAGGACCATTAAACATTTGTGGGCCCCTTTTCTAATAAGAAAAATATGAAACTCTCCTTTCTTTCTCATTCATCACGTAATTAGGATAATTAGGGCCAATCTGGGACTCGGTGAAATTTTAAGTGCCCCACTTCGTCTTGATGCCATAGCCCACAAAGTTGCAACGACTTTTTAACCCAATGCAAGCAGTGGGGAAGACAAGACCTTTGGGGATGAAAAATTAATACTTTAAAGTTATATTTTCAAGTAGTAAATATTTAAAGGCATCTTATGTTATATATATATTTTTAAAATTATTCTATAGTAGATAAATTTTAGTAAAAATTTGGCGGTTAATGTCGTACATGGGCTTGGTTGGCCAAGTCCATCATTGTGCCCAAATCAAGTCCAAGCCCAATAATACAAGGCCTCCTAAGTGTTATAAAGCTATTAAAAAAATTTATGACTCTTTCGCAAACGCCAAAAAGAAATTATTAAGAAAATTAAAAAGCTAATAATTTATGTGCAATTCTCAAGGAAAGTCTGCAGCTGATGTGACATTTACCTAGTGAAAACAAAGAACTATATACAAAGCTGGTACGGTTCTCCCTTGAAAGTTTTGCTATTGCATAGGAATTTAAAACGTAGCTCAAGTGGGGCAAACCTTTCTATTTCACCTTTTACCTACATAATATTTTTTTAAAAAAATTGTAATAAATTATTATCATCATTAAAAGTTGTTTAATTTCTCATCTAAGTAGCGTCAGCTTATGAATCCTGTTGCATCATCTTCATCGATCTCGGGTTATGTTCTAAGTCCTTCGTATCCAGGGCAATTAAGCATACAGGCGACAGACACTGCATCCAACCCATGGCCCACTTGCAGGCACTGGAAAATTGGAAGCAGCATGCAGACCGTGGGGGTATGAAAAGTAGGCATGAATGGAAGAAGCATGCCGTGCACAATAATTACCAGAGAAAAAAGCCATGGCTTGTAGACAACGCATGTCCCTTTCCCGAGGAAAAAGGTTAAGAAAATGGAGGGACCCCCTTCCCAATCATCGGCCTTTTCTTCTGCTATTCATCTTGGTTTTCTTGCCAGGCCAACCCTTTTTTCTCGGTCAACCAGAAAAATGCTCTTACAGGCCCACCATCTTCTTCCTTAATATCAGACCACATATAAGTTTAGCCAAATAAAAAGTTTATAAGAATCAGAAAATACAACTTCTACAGCCAATTTACATTGCCTGATGGAGTTTAAACTCACACCTCATGTGGAGGAGTTTGGTAGAGAACCATGTTCCACCCTCGCATTGGGATCCAAAATCACTAGAGGGGCTGATATTATATCTTGGGTCAATCTTTATTGTACAAAATAATTTAAATATAATTTATTTTATTTACAACAGAAGTATTCAAATTTAGATGTGCCACATTAAAAAAATGATGAGTAAAGATGTTTTAATATTTATTACTATAGTATCATAAGTGACCTATTTCATATTATATATGTAGTCAATACGGTAAAAATATCTTTTGGACTAAATAAATGAATAAATAATTTTATACCAATAAAATTAGGTTATATGGAAATTTTTGTGATAAATATATAATTCGTATAATTTTTTAGTATGGCCCTCTTAACATTTGATTTAAATAATTTTTAACATTAAAAATTAAATTATATTCAAAATATTATATACAGCGAGATGAACCTAAAAAGCAATGTAGACCTCCTCGATTTTGAACTGAAATTCAGTTCTCGATCAAGCGGCTCTCCACCTCATAAGTCTACCAAATATGAATATCATGGTGACATATATGTTTTACGAACATTGGTTGTATGCTTGATTAATTATAAAACCACAGGCAAGTGGGTAAGATGAGCGCCTTAAAGCAAGAAAACCAACAAATTGCATACAGGCTTTTGCTGGAGTTTTTTTTTTTTTTGTATTGTATTACATAAAAATCTAATGTAGTCATATGTGAGATGAGCCTAAGTGAATCAATATAGGAAAGCTTATTAAAGAAGTTATATAATAAGGTTTCAATTAGGGATCTAATGAGGGATTGTAGAGTTGAGATGGGGAATAATTATGCATAACTTATGGTTTTCCTAAAGAGGAGTGAGAGAGTGCTATAGGAGTGTATTGATTTAGAAATATGGGTAAGACATTTTATAGAAATGTATGTGAGACACTCTTAGTATATTTCTATTAAATGTTTTTTATAGTAGATTTATTATCTCTTTTCTATAGTTTTTTTTCTTCATAGTTGAAACGTTTTCCATATAAATTTTATGTAGTATTTGATTATGCCTTTAATATTTGTATGTAGGGTATTGTTTTTATGATGATGATTCTGGAATTAGCATCGGAACTTCTTTAACAGTTTTTTACAAGTAATTAATCTTATTTAAAAATATTTTTAAAATTAAAGCTTTAATAACCTGCCATTATGGACTTCTCCATCACCTGTAAGAGGAGCTAAGGAGCCTTTCTCACCCATACAGCAAGGAATCGTTTTCTGAAAAGTATGCCGGCGTGCTCAATACTAGCTGTCCTCTTGTACGTGCGTTGCAAGGGATTGGAATCGATGCAAAGTGTATATTATGATTACAAATCTCATGGGCAGGAGGATGATTGTTGTCAGCTGTCGTAGGAATTTCGTGTGGCACTTGAAATCTGAATGTCTGAGGCAGTTGGCCAGCATCCAACGGCAGCATGCCTGCTCTGCCCTTTGCAGGAGTGGGCGAAGCGTTTGATCACCTGCCATTTGACAAACACAGGAATTAGCCAACCTAACTCATTTCTATATTGCTTTAAGCGACAAGCAAGAGACCAAGCTGCACGACAAAAAAATATATATATGATAACAACGAAAAGAGTGAAAGCTGGGGGGCCTGTGCCTTTTAAATCAATTTAGAAATACTTGTGGACCACTTACATTTCGCATTTTATTCTCCACGGCATTGACTCACAGGTGGAAATGCATGCGAAACCGCTTACATTTTGGAGTTTACATTTTAGAAGTGCTCTAGATTCTTGTTGGATAAGATCATCATCATCATGAGTTTCTTTTCCACTTAAGTGGGGGTTAGCTATATTCATGTTGTTGCGTCACTTCTGTTGATCTTTGGTTAATTCTCAGTGAGCACAACCATTTTTATATTCTTTCTAATTGTCTCTGATCATGCTAATTTTTCAGCCTTCATGTATTTCTATTTGTTTTCTATTTTAATAGATTTACTCTTTTCATTGGTGTAATTTGTATCTCCATTCCCCATAACCAAACTAGTTAAATTTATTTTTCATTTTATTATCTATAAAAAATTTCTTTTAGATTATTTAAATTACTTGATTTTTAATTTTATTATTTCTTATTATTGTATTGCTCATTCATTTCAGCCAACCACCTAACATTCTAATGTGTTTGAAGCATTGTTATCAAAACCAGACTAGTGGTTGAATTTATCCGGTGTCCAGCTTACGTTCAACTACTGGCTAGTTGAACTAATTTTTTATTTTTTAAAAAAATTAAAGAAAATAATCTAGCATAATTTTTTAAAATTTAAATCATAAATATTAATCTAAATATATAGATCTTTTGTATAATATTTTATTACTTTATTTTATCCTTTTATTCTATTAATAATATTGACATAAAAAAATTTCATAGCCG
>JAYJMB010000899.1:0-17424 GCA_036873735.1 Pouteria campechiana | reverse complement strand
ATCGTCCACTAGGAAGTTCCCATGAGGCAACAGGCAATATCGCGGGCCAAAAGCAGGGCCTCGGTGGCCTAGAACGTCGCGCACGATCGTCCGATCGAGGCGTACGAGCAATCGTTGGAATGATCATGACGGGCTCTACCACAAGAATAGTGACCGAGCTGCATCGGCACTGTAACTAAACGCCTCCTCGGGAGCGGAAAGACGTGCCGATACAAACAGGCCCACGGCGCCTAGGTTGGACTAGCGTCGACCGCAGCGGGGTATGGCACTTATCGATTTATCTACGCATTTGCATCGGGTGCGATCATACCAGCACTATTACACTGGATCCCATCAGAACTCCATAGTTAAGCGTGCTTGGGCGAGAGTGGTACTAGGATGGGTGACCTCCAAGGAAGTCCTCATGTTGCTCCTCAGACAACTTTTACTTGTCCGCCCGTTATGCAGGGTTCTTCTTTAGATTTTCTCACCCGTCACGTGCAATATTTGCATTTCGTTCTCCCGGTCTTCGTCTCGTTTCTGCCGTCGTGGGCCCGGCCTGACCTAACTACCAGCAAACGCGCAACGGAGCGGTTCGCTCTCGTTGAACGATTTGGGAGGGCGCTGGGCGGCGGCGGTTTCATCATCGTCCACTGGGAAGTTCCCACGAGGCAACAGGCACTATCACGGGCGAAAAACAGGGCCTCTGTGGCCTAGAACATTTCGCACGATCGTCCGATCGTGGCGTATAAGCAGTCGTTGGAATGATCGTGACGGGCTCTACCGCAAAAGTAGCGACCGAGCTGCATCGGCACTGTAAGAAATGCCTCCTCGGGAGCGGAAACACGTGCTGATATAAGCAGGCCAACGACGCCTGGGTTGGAGCAGTGGGTTGGAGTAGTGTCGATCGCGGCGGGGGATGACACTTATTGATTTATCTACGCATTTGCATCGAGTCCGATCATACTAGCACTAATGCACCAGATCTCATCAGAACTCCGCAGTTATGCGTGCTTGGGCAAGAGTAGTGCTAGCAAGGGCAGCAACTTGGCCGCATTGGGGCTATAAGTAAAGGCCCCCTCGTGAGCAAAAAGACGCGGCTATACAAGCAAGCCTGCAGCATGCGGGTTGGAGTGCGATCATACTAGCACTAATGCACCGGATTAATTGATTTATCTACGCATTTTCATTGGGTGCGATCATACCTGCGCTAATGCATCGGATCCCATCAGAACTCCCCAGTTAAGCGTGCTTGGGCGAAAGTACTACTAGGATGGGTGACCTCTAGGGAAGTCCTCGTGTTGCTCCCCAGACACTTTTTACTTGTTCGCCCGTTGTGCAGGGTTCTTCTTTAGATTTTCTCACCCGTCACGTGCAACATTTGCATTTCGCTCTCCCAGTCTTCATCTCGTTTTTGCCGTCGCAGGCCCGACCCGTCCCAGCAGTCCGCTCTCGTCGAATGATTTGTGAGGGCGCTGGGAGGCGGCCGTCTCATCATCATCCACTGGGAGGCGGCCATTTCATCATCATCCACTAGGAAGTTTCCACGAGGCGACGTCCACTATTGCGGGCCCGGTGCTAGGCCGCGGTGGCCTAGAACATCGCGCAGGATCTTCCGATTGAGGCGTACGAGCAGCGGTTAGAAAGATTGTGAGGGGCCCTACAACAAGGGTAGCGACTGGGCCGCATTGGCGCTATAAGTAAAGGCTCCCTCGTGAGGGAAAAGACGCGGCTATACAAGTGGTGTCGCGGCACGCGTGTTGGAGAAGCATCGACCGCGGCGGGGTTTGCAATTTTTCGATTTATCTAAGCATTTTCCTCCAGTGTGATCATACCAGCACTAATGCACCGGATCCCATCAATGCACCGCAGTTAAGCATGCTTGGGCGAGAGTAGTACTTGGATGGGTGACCACCTGGGAAGTAGTTGTGTTGCTTCCTTGACACCTTTTACTTGTCCGCCCGTTATGCAGGGTTCTTCTTTAGATTTCCTCACCCGTTATGTGCAACATGTGTATTTTCATTCTCCCGGTCTTCATCTCATTTCTGCCGTCGTGGGCCCGGCCCGACCTAACTACTAGCAAATGCGCAACCGAGCAATCCGCTCTCGTCGAATGATTTGGGAGGGCGCTGGGCGGCGGCCGTTCCTAATCGTCCACTAGGAAGTTCCCACGAGGCAACAGGCACTATCGCGGGCCAAAAGCAAGGCCTCGGTGGCCTAGAACATCGCACACGATCGTCCGATCATGGCATACGAGCAGTCGTTGGAATGATTATGACGGGCTCTACTGCAAGGGTAGCGACCAAGCCGCATCAGCACTGTAAGTAAATGCCTCCTCGAGAGCGGGAAGACGTGCCGATACAAGCAGGCCCACGGCGCCTGGGTTGGAGTAACGTCGACCGCAGCGGGGTATGACACTTGTCGATTTATCTACGCCTTTGCATTGTGTGTGATCATACTAGCACTAATCCACCGGATTCCATCAGAACTTCGTAGTTAAGTGTGCTTGGGCGAGAATAGTATTAGGATGGGTGACCTCTTGGGAAGTCCTCGTGTTGCTCTCTAGATACCTTTTACTTGTCCGCCCATTGTGCAGGGTTCTTCTTTAGATTTCCTCACCCGTCACGTGCAACATTTGCATTTCGTTCTTCCAGTCTTCGTCTCGGAAGTTTCAACGAGGCGACCTTTTCATCATCATCCACTAGGAAGTTTCAACGAGGCGACGTGCACTATCGCGGGCTCGGGGCAGGGCCTCGGTGGGTTGGAGTAGCATCGACCGCGGCGGGGTATGCAACTTTTCAATTTATCTATGCATTTTCCTCGAATGTGATCATACCAGCACTAATGCACCGGATCCCATCAAAACTCTGCAGTTAAGCCTGCTTGGGCAAGAGTAATACTAGGATGGGTGACCTTTTGGGAAGTACTCGGGTTGCTCCCCTGACTCCTTTTACTTGTCCGCCCGTTGTCCAGGGTTCATCTTTAGATTTCCAAACCCGTTATGTGCAACAATTGTATTTTCGTTCTTCCGGTCTTCATCTCGTTTCTGTCGTCGTGGGCCCGACCCGACCAACGCACGATGGAGCGGTTCGCTCTCATCGAATGATTTGTGAGGGCGCTGGGCGGCGGTCGTTTCATCATCGTCCACTAGGAAGTTCCCACGAGGCAACAGGCACTATCGCGAGCCAAAAGCAGTGCCTCTATGGCCTAGAACATCGCGCACGATCGTCTGATCGTGGCATACGAGCAGTCGTTGGAATGATCGTGACGGGCTCTACCGCAAAGGTACCGACCGAGCTGCATCGGCGCTATAAGTTAAGGCCTCCTCAGTAGCGGAAAGACGTGAAGATACGAGCGGGCCCATGGTGCCTAGGTTGGACTAGCGTCGACCGCAGCGGGGTATGGCATTTATCGATTTATCTACGCATTTGCATCGGGTGCGATCATGCCAGCACTATTACACCGGATCCAATCAGAACTCCGTAGTTAAGCGTGCTTGGGCGAGAGTGGTACTAGGATGGGTGATCTCCAGGGAAGTCCTCGTGTTGCTCCTCAGACAACTTTTACTTTTCCGCCCGTTATGCAGGGTTGTTCTTTAGATTTTCTCACCCGTCACGTGTAACATTTGCATTTTGTTCTCCCGGTCTTCGTCTCGTTTCTGCCGTCGTGGGCCCGGCCCGACCTAACTACCAGCAAACGCGCGACGGAGTGGTCTGCTCTCATAGAACGATTTGGGAGGGCGCTGGGCGGCGGCTGTTTCATCATCGTCCACTGGGAAGTTCCCACGAGGCAACTTGTACTATCGCGGGCCCAAAGCAGGGCCTCAGTGACATAGAACGTCGCGCATGATCGTTTGATCGCGGCATATGAGCAGTTGTTGGAATGATCGTGACGGGCTCTACCGCAAGGGTAGCGACCAAGCCGCATCGGCGCTGCAAGTTAAGGCCTCCTCGGGAGCGGAAAGCCCAGCTAATACAAGCGGGCCAATGGCGCCTGGGTTAGAGTAGTGGGTTGGAGATTTATCTACGCATTTGCATCGGTTGCAATCATACTAGCAGTAATGCATCGAATCCCATCAGAACTCCGCAATTAAGCGTACTTGGGCGAGATGAGTACTAGGATGGGTGACCTCTTGGGAAGTCCTCGTGTTACCTCACCAAACACCTTTTACTTGTCTGCCCGTTGTGCAAGGTTCTTCTTTTGATTTCCACACCCGTCACGTGCAACATTTGTGTTTTGCTCTCCCGGTCTTCGTATCGCTTTTGCCGTCGCGGTCCCGACTTGGTCTAACGACCCAGCAACGCGCGACGGAGCGGTCCACTCTTGTCGAACGATTTGTGAGGGCGCTGGGAGGCGGTCGTTTCTTCATCCTCCATTAGGAAGTTTCCACGAGGCGACGAGCACTATCGCGGGCCCGAGGCAGGGCCTCGGTGGTCTAGAACATCGCGCACGATCCTCCAATCGTGGCGTACGAGCAGCCGTTGGAAAGATCGTGACGGGCCATACAACAAGGGTAGCAACCGGGCTGCATTGGTGCTACAAGTAAATGGCCCCATGTGAGCAAAAAGACACGGTGACACAAGCGAGCCCGGGGCACGTGGGTTGGAGTAGCGTCGACAGCGGCGGAGATTGCAACTTTTCGATTTACCTACGCATTTTCCTCGGGTGCGATTATACCAGCACTAATGCACCGGATCCCATTAAAACACCACAGTTAAGCGTGCTTGGGCGAGAGTAGTACTAGGATGGGTGACCTCCTGGGAAGTACTCGTGTTGCTGCCCTTAAACTTCTAGCTTGTCCGCCCGTTTTGCTGGGTTCTTCTTTAGATTTCCTCACCCGTCATGTGCAACATTTGTATTTTCGTTCTCCCAGTCTTCGTCTCGTTTCTGCCATCGTTGGCCCGGCCCGACCTAACTAACGACAAACGCATGACGGAGCAGTCAGCTCTCATCGAACGATTTGAGAGGGTGCTGGGCGGCGACCGTTTCATCATCACCCATTGGGAAGTTCCCACGAGGCAACATGCACTATGGCGGGCACTGCCCAACCTAACTACCGACCAACGCGCGACGGAGTGGTTCGCTCTCGTCGAACGATTTGTTAGGGCGCTGGGCGGCGGCCGTTTCATCATCGTCCACTAGGAAGTTCCCACGAGGAAACAGGCAATATCGCGGGCCAAAAGCAGGGCCTCGGTAGCCTAGAACATCGCACACGATCGTCCGATCGAGGCGTACGAGCAATCGTTGGAATGATCGTGACGGGCTCTACTGCAAGAGTAGCTACCGAGCAGCATCGGCACTGTAAGTAAACGCCTCCTCGGGAGCGGAAAGACGTGCCGATACATGCAGGCCTATGGCACTGCAAGTTAAGGCCTCCTTGGGAGCGGAAAGACGTGCCGATAAAAGCGGGCCAACGGCACCTGGGTTGGAGCAGTGGGTTGGAGTAGTGTCGATAGCGGCGGGGGATGACACTTATTGATTTATCCACACATTTGCATCGAGTGAGATCATACTAGCACTAATGCACCGGATCTCATCAGAACTCCGCAGTTAAGCGTGCTTGGCGAGAGTAGTACTACCAAGGGTAGCGATCGGGCCGCATTGGCGCTACAAGTAAAGATTCCCTCGGGAGCAAAAAGGCGCGGCGATACAAGCGGGCCCGCGGCATGCGGGTTGGAGTTGCGTCGACCCAGCAAGCATTAAAAACTTTTCGATTTACCTACGCATTTTCCACCGGTGCGATCATACCAGCACTAATGCACCGGATCCCATTAAAACATTGCAGCTAAGCGTGCTTGGGCGAGAGTAGTACTAGGATGGGTGACATCCAGGCAAGTACTCATCTTGCTCCCCTGACACCTTTTACTTGTCCGCCCATTGTGTAGGGTTCTTCTTTAGATTTCCTCACTCGTCACGTGGAACATTTGTATTTTCGTTCTTCCGGTCTTCGTCTCATTTATGCCGTCATGGGCCCGGCCCGACCTAACTACCGGCAAATGCGCGACGAAGTGGTCAACTCTCATCGAACGATTTGTGAGGGCGCTGGGCAGCGGCCGTTTCATCATCATCCACTAGGAAGTTCCCACGAGGCAACATGCACTATCGCGGGCCCAAAGCAAGGCCTCGGTGGCATAGAACATCGCGCACGATCATCCGATCGTGGCGTACGAGCAGTCGTTGGAATGATCGTGACGGGCTCTACCGCAAGGGTAGCGACCGAGCCGCATCGGCGCTGCAAGTTAAGGCCTCCTCGGGAGCGGAAAAAAGAGCCGATACAAGCTAGCCAACGGCGCCTAGGTTGGAGTAGCGGGTTGGAGTAGTGTCGACCGCGGTGGGGAATGACACTTATCGATTTATCTACTCTTTTGCATCGGGTGCATTCACACCAGCACTAATGCACTGTATCCCATCAGAACTCCGTAGTTAAGTGTCCTTGGGCGAGAGTAGTACTAGGATGGGTGACCTCCTGGGATGTCCTAGTGTTGCTCCCCTAATACCTTTTACTTGTCCGCCCATTATACAGGGTTCTTCTTTAGATTTCCTTACCCGTCACGTCCAAGATTTGTATTTCGTTCTCCCGGTCTTCGTCTCACTTTTGTCGTCGCGGGCCTGACCTGGTCTAACGACCCAGCAACGCGCGATGAAGCGATCCGCTCTCGTCGAACAATTTGTGAGGGCACTGGGAGGCGGCCGTTTCTTCATCATCCACTAGGAAGTTTCCACGAGGCGACGAGCACTATCACGGGCCCGGGGCAGGGCCTCAGTGGCCGAGAACATCGCGCATGATCCTCCGATCATGGCGTACGAGCAGCCGTTGGAAAGATCGTGATGGGCCATACAGCAAGCGTAGCGACCTGGCCGCATTAGCGCTACACGGAAAGGTTCCCTCGTGAGCAAAAAGATGCGGCTATACAAGCGGTCTCGCGGCACGCGGGTTGGAGTAGCATCGATCGCGGTGGGGTTTGCAACTTTTCGATTTATCTATGCACCGGATCCCATCAAAACACCGCTATTAAGCGTGCTTGGGCGAGAGTAGTACTAGGATGGGTGACCTCCTGGGAAGTCCTCGTGAAGCTCCCCTTATACCTATTACTTGTCCGCCCGTTATGCAGGGTTCTTCTTTAGATTTTCTCACCCATCGCGTACAACATTTGCATTTCGTTCTCCCGGTCTTCGTCTCGCTTTTGCCATCGCTGGCCCGACCTGGTCTAATGACCCAGCAACGAGCGACGGAGTGGTCAGCTCTCTTCGAATGATTTGTGGGGGCGCTAGGAGGTGGCTGTTTCTTCATCATCCACTAGGAAGTTTCCACGAGGCGACGAGCAGTATCGCGGGCCCGGGGCAGGGCCTTGGTGGCCTAGAACATCGCGCACGATCCTTCGATCGTGGCATACGAGCAGCCATTGGAAATATCGTGACGGGCCATACAAGCAGGGTCGCGACCGGGCTGCATTGGCGCTACAAGTAAATGCCCCCACGTGAGCGAAAAGACATGGTGATACAAGCGGGCCCGCGGCACGTGGGTTGGAGTAGCATCGACCGCGGCGGGGATTGCAACTTTTCGATTTACCTACACATTTTCCTTGGGTGCGATTATACTAGCACTAATGCACCGGATCCCATTAAAACACAGCAGTTAAGCGTGCGTAGGCGACAGTAGTACTAGGATGGGTGACCTCCTGGGAAGTACTCGTGTTGCTCCCCTAACACTTCTAACTTGTCTGGTTCTTCTTTAGATTTCCTCACCCGTCACGTGCAACATTTGTATTTTCGTTCTCCCGGTCTTCGTCTCGTTTCTGCCGTCGTGGCCGGGCTCGACCTAACTACCGACAAATGCGCGACGGTCCGCTCTCGTCGAACGATTTGGGAGGGCGTTGGGCAGTGGCCGTTTCATCATCGTCTACTAGGAAGTTCCCACGAGGCAACATGCATTATCGCGGGCCCAAAGCAGGGCCTCGGTGGCCTAGAACATTGCGCACGATCATCCGATCATGGCTTATGAGCAACCGTTGGAAAGATCGTGACGGTCCATACAATAAGGGTAGCGATCGGGCTGCATTGGCGCTACAAGCAAAGGCCCCCTCGAGAGTGAAAAGGCACGGCGATATAAGCGGGCCCGCGGGTTGGAGTAGCGTCGACCCGGCAAGGATTGCAACTTTTCGATTTACTCACGCATTTTCCTCGGGTGCGATCATACCAGCACTAATGCATCGGATCCCATTAAAACACCGCAGTTAAGCATGCTTGGGCGAGAGTAGTACTAGGATGGGTGACCTCCTGGTAAGTACTCGTCTTGCTCCTTTGACACCTTTTACTTGTCCGCTCGATGTGCAGGGTTCTTCTTTAGATTTCCTCACCTATCACGTGGAACATTTGTATTTTCGTTCTCCCGGTCTTCGTCTCGTTTCTGCCATCGTGGGCCCGACCTGACCTAACTACCGGCAAACACGCGATGGAGCGGTCAGCTTTCGTCAAACGATTTGTGAGGGCACTGGACAGCTGCCGTTTCATCATCATCCACTGGGAATTTCCCACGAGGCAACATGCACTATCGCGGGCCCAAAGCAAGGCCTCAGTGGCCTAGAACATCGCGCATGATCGTCCAATCGTGGCGTACGAACAGTCATTGGAATGATTGTGACGGGCTCTACCGCAAGGGTAGCGACCGAGCCGCATTGGCGTTGCAAGTTAAGGCCTACTCGGGAGCGAAAAAAAGCGCCGATACAAGCGGGCCAACGGTGCCTAGGTTGGAGTAGTTGGTGGGAGTAGTGTCGACCGCGGTGGAGGATGACACTTATCGATTTATCTATGCTTTTGCATCGGGTGCATTCACAACAGCACTAATGCACCGTATACCATCAGAACTCCGCAATTAAGCGTGCTTGGGCATGAGTAGTACTAGGATGGATGGCCTCCTGGGAAGTCCTCGTGTTGCTCCCTAAACACCTTTTACTTGTCTGCACAGTCCACCCTTTGTACAGGGTTCTTCTTTAGGTTTTCTCACACGTCATGTGCAACATTTGCATTTCGTTCTACCGGTCTTCGTTTCGTTTCTACCGTCGCGGGCCTGACCAGGGCTAATGACTGAGCAATGCACAACGGAGCAGTCCGCTCTCGTCGAATGATTTGTGAGGGCGCTGGGAGGCGGCCGTTTCATTATCATCCACTAGGAACTTTCCACGAGGCGACGTGCACTATCACGGGCCCGGGGCTGGGCCGCGGTGGCCTAGAACATCGCGCACGATCCTCCGATCATGGCATACGAGCAGCCGTTGTAAAGATCATGACGGGCCCTACAGCAATGGCAGCAACTAGGCCGCATTGGCGCTATAAGTAAAGGTCCCCTCGTGAGCGAAAAGACGCGGCTATACAAGCGGGCCCGCGGCATGCGGGTTGTAGTGCGATCATTCCAGCACTAATGCACCGGATTTATCGATTCATCTACGCATTTACATCGGGTGCGATAATACCTATGCTAATGCACCGGATCCCATTAGAACTTCGCAGTTAAGCGTGCTTAGGCGAGAGTAGTACTAGGATGGGTGACCTCCTGGGAAGTCCTCGTGTTGCTTTCCATACACCTTTTACTTGTCTGCACAGTTCTCCCGGTATTCATCTCGTTTCTGCCATCACCGGCCCGACCCGGCCCAATGACTGAGCAATGTGCAACGGAGTGGTCCGGTCTCGTCGAATGATTTGTGAGGGCGGTGGAAGGCAGACGTTTCATCATCATCCACTAGGAAGTTTCCACGAGGCGACGTGCACTATCGCGGGCCCGGGGTTGGGCAACGGTGGCCTAGAACATCGCTCACGATCCTCCAATCGAGGCGTACAAGCAGCGATTAGAAAGATCGTGACGTGCAGATATAAGCGGGCCCACGGCGCCTGTGTTGGAGTAGCATCGACCGCAGCGGGGTATGACACTTATCGATTTATCTACGCATTTGCATCGGGTGCAATCATACCAGCACTAATACACCGGATCCCATTAGAAATTTGAAGTTAAGCGTGCTTGGACGAGAGTAGTACTAGGATGGGTGTCCACCCGTTATGCAGGGCTCTTCTTTAGATTTCCTCACCCGTCACGTGCAACATTTGTATTTTATTCTGCCGGTTTCCGTCTCTCTTTTGTCATCGCTAGCCCGACCTGGTCTAACGACCCAGCAACGCGCGACGGAGCGGTCCGCTCTCGTCGAACGATTTGTGAGGGCGCTGGGCGGCGGCCGTTTCATCATCGTTCACTAGGAAGTTCCCACGAGGCAACATGCACTATCGGGGGCCCAAAGCAGGGCCTAGGTGGCCTAGAACATCGCGCACGATCATCCCATCGTGGCGTACGAGCAGCCGTTGGAAGGATCGTGACGGGCCATATAGCAAGGGTAGCTATCGGGCCGCATTGGCGCTACAAGTAAAGGTCCCCTCGGGAGCAAAAATGCGCGGCGATACAAGCGGGACGGCGGCACGCGGGTTGGAGTAGCGTCGACCCAGAGGGGATTGCAACTCTTCGATTTACCTATGCATTTTCCTCGGGTGCGATCATACCTGCACTAATGCACCGGATCCCACTAAAACACCGCAGTTAAGCGCGCTTGGGCGAGAGTAGTACTAGGATGGGTGACCTCCTGGCAAGTACTCTTCTTGCTCCCCTGACACCTTTTACTTGTCCGCCTGTTGTGCAGGGTTCTTCTTTAGATTTCCTCACCCGTCACGTGGAACATTTGTATTTTCGTTCTCCCGGTCTTCATCTCATTTCTGCCGTCGTGGGCCCGGCCCGACCTAACTACTGGCAAACCCGCGATGGAGCGGTCAGCTCTTGTCGAACGATTTGTGAGGGCGATGGGCGGCGGCCGTTTCATCATAATCCACTTGGAAGTTCCCACGAGGCAACATGCACTATCGCGGGCCCAAAGCAAGTCCTCAGTGGCCTAGAACATCGCTCACGATCGTCCGATCGTGGCGTACGAGCAGTCGTTCGAATGATCGTGACGGGCTCTACTGCAAGGATAGCGACCGAGCCGCATCGGCGCTGCAAGTTAAGGCCTCTTCGGGAGCCAAAAAAAGCGCCGATACAAGTGGGCCAACGGCGCCTGGTTGGAGTAGTGGGTTGGAGTAGTGTCAACCGCGGTGGGGGATGACACTTATCGATTTATCTACGCTTTTGCATCGGGTGCATTCACACCAGCACTAATGCACTTCCCATCAGAACTCCGCAGTTAAGCGTGCTAGGGCGAGAGTAGTAATAGGATGGGTGACCTCCTGGGAAGTCCTCGTGTTGCTCCCCAGACACCTATTACTTGTCTGCACAGTCCGTCTGTTGCGCAGGGTTCTTCTTTAGATTTTCTCACTTGTCACGTGCAACATTTGCATTTCGTTCTCCCGGTCTTCGTTTCTTTTCTGCCATCGCGGGCCCAACCCGGCCCAATGACTGAGCAATGCGTGATGGAGCGGTCCGCTCTCGTCTAATGATTTGTGAGGGCGCTGGGAGGTGGCCATTTCATCATCATCCACTAGGAAGTTTCCACGAGGCGACGTGCACTATCATGGGCCCGGGGCTGGGCCCGCGGTGTCCTAGAACATCGCGCGCGATCCTCCGATCGTGGCGTACGAGCAGCCGTTGGAAAGATCGTGATGGGCCCTACAGCAAGGGCAGCGGCTAGGTCGCATTGGCGCTATAAGTAAAGGCCCCCTCATGAGCGAAAAGACGCGGCGGGATTGCAACTTTTCAATTTACCTACGCATTTTCCTCGAGTGCGATCATACAAGCACTAATGCACCGGATCCCATTAAAACACTGCAGTTAAATGTGCTTGGGCTAGAGTAGTACTAGGAAGGGTGACCTCCTGGCAAGTACTCGTCTTGCTCCCTTGACACCTTTTAGTTGTCCGCCCGTTGTGCAAGGTTCTTCTTTAGATTTCCGCACCCATCACGTGCAACATTTGTATTTTTGTTTTCCCGGTCTTCGTTTCATTTCTGCCGTCGTGGGCCCGGCCCGACCTAATTACCGACAAACGCGCGACGGAGTGGTCTGCTCTCGTCGAACGATTTGTGAGGGCGCTGGGCGGCGGCCGTTTCATCATCGTCCACTAGGAAGTTCCCACGAGGCAACATGCACTTTCGCGGGCCCAAAGTAGGGCCTCGGTGGCCTAGAACATCGCGCACGATCATCCGATCATGGCGTACGAGTAGCCGTTGGAAAGATCGTGATGGGCCATACAGCAAGGGTAGTGATCGGGCTGCATTGGAGCTACAAGTAAAGGCCCCTTCGGGAGCAAAAATGGCGGCGATACAAGCGGGCCCGCGGCACGCGGGTTGGAGTAGCGTCGACCCGGTGAGGATTGCAATTTTTCGATTTACTTATGCATTCTTCTCAGGTGCGATCATACCAGCACTAATGCACTGGATCCCATTAAAACGCCGTAGTTAAGCGTCCTTGGGCGAGAGTAGTACTAGGGCGGGTGACCTCCTGGGAAGTACTCGTGTTAGTCCCCTAACAACTTTTACTGGTCCGCCCATTGTGCATGATTCTTCTTTAGATTTCCTCACTCGTCACGTGCAACTTTTGTATTTTCGTTCTCCCGGTTTTTGTCTCGTTTCTACCATCGTGGGCCCGGCCCGACCTAACTACCGACCAACGTGCGATGGAGCGGTTCGCTCTCGTCGAACGATTTGTGAGGGCGCTGGGCAGCGGCCGTTTCATCATCGTCCATTAGGTAGTTCCCATGAGGCAACATGCACTATCGCGAGCCCAAAGCAGGGCCTCGGTGGCCTAGAACATCGCGCACGATCGTCCGATCGTGGCGTACGAGCCTCCATTGGAAAGATCATGACGGGCCATACAGCAAGGGTAGCGACCGGACCGCATCGGCGCTGCAGGTTAAGGCCTCCTCTGGAGCGGAAAGATGCGCCGATACAAGCGGGCCAACGGCGCCTGGGTTAGAGCAGTAGGTTTGAGTAGTGTCGACCGCGGCGGGGTCTGACACTTATCGATTTATCTATGCATTTGTATCGGTTGCAATCATACTAGCACTAATGCACCGAATCCCATCAGAACTCCGCAGTTAAGCATGGTGGAAGTCCTTGTGTTGCCTCACCAAACACCTTTTACTTGTCCGCCCGTTGTGCAGAGTTCTTCTTTAGATTTCCTCACCCGTCACATGCAACATTTGTATTTCGTTCTCCTGGTCTTTGTCTCGCTTTTGCCGTCGCGGGCCCAACCTGGTCTAACGACCCAGCAATGCGTAACGGAGCGGTCCGCTTTCGTCGAACAATTTGTGAGGGTGCTGGGAGGCAGCCGTTTCTTTATCATCAACTAGGAAGTTTCCACGAGGCGACGAGCACTATCGCGGGCCTGGGGCAGCGCCTCGGTGACCTAGAACATCGCGCACGATCCTCCGATCGTGGCGTTTGAGCAGCCGTTGGAAAGATCGTTATGGGCCATACAACAAGGGTAGCGACCTGGTTGCATTAGTGCTACAAGTAATTGCCCCCATGTGAGCAAAAAGACGCGGCGATACAAGCGGGCCCGCGCCATGTGGGTTGGAGTAGCGTCAACCGTGGTGGGGATTGCAACTTATCGATTTACCTACGCATTTTCCTCGGGTGTGATTATACCAGCACTAATGCACCAGATCCCATTAAAACACCGCAGTTAAGAGTGCTTCGGCGAGAGTAGTACTAGGATGCTTTACCTCCTGGGAAGTACTCGTGTTGCTCACCTAACACTTCTAACTTGTCCGCCCATTTTGCTGGGTTCTTCTTTAGATTTCCTCACCCGTCACGTGCAACATTTGTATCTCCATTCTCCCAGTCTTCATCTCGTTTCTGCCGTCATGGGCCTGGCCCGACCTAACTACCGACAAATGCGTGATGGAGCGGTCCGCTCTCGTCGAACGATTTGTGAGGGCGCTGGGCGGCGGCCGTTTCATCATCGTTCACTAGGAAGTTCCCACAAGGCAACATGCACTATCGCGGGCCCAAAGCAGGGCCTCAGTGGCCTAGAACATTGCGCACGATCATCCCATCGTGGCGTACGAGCAGCCGTTGAAAAGATCGTGATCGGCCATACAGCAAGGGTAGCGATCGGGCCGCATTGGCGCTACAAATAAAGGCCCCCTCGGGTGCAAAAATACTCGGCGATACAAGCGAGCCCTCGGCATGCGGGTTGGAGTAGCGTCGACCGCAGCGGGGTATGACACTTATCGATTTATCTATGCATTTGCATTGTGTGCGATCATACAAGCACTAATCCATCGGATCCCATCAAAACTCCGTAGTTATGCGTGCTTGGGCGAGAGTAGTACTAGGATGGGTGACCTCCTGGGTGACCTCCTAGGAAGTCCTCGTGTTGCTCCCTAGACACCTTTTACTTGTTCGCCCGTTGTGCAAGGATCTTCTTTAGATTTTCTCACCCATCACGTGCAACATTTGCATTTCGTTCTCTCAGTCTTCGTATTGTTTTTGCCGTCGTGGGCCTGACCCAGCCCAATGACTGAGCGATCGGCGACGGAGCGGTCCGCTCTTGTCGAACGATTTGTGAGGGCACTGGGAGGCAGCCGTTTCATCAACATCCACTAGGAAGTTTTCACGAGGCGACATGCACTATCGCGGGCCCGGGGCAGGGCCTCGGTGCCCTAGAATATCGCACACGATCCTTCGATTATGGCATACGAGCAGCCGTTGGTAAGATTATGACAGGCCCTACAGCAAGGGCAGTGACTGGGCCGCATTGGCGCTCTAAGTAAAGGCCCCCTCGTAAGCGAAAAGACGCGGCTATACAAGCGAGCCCGTGGCATGCGGGTTGGAGTAGCATCGACCGCGTTGGGGTTTGCAACTTTTCAATTTATCTATGCGTTTTCCTCAAGTGTGATCATACCAGCACTAATGCACCGGATCCCATCAAAACACCGCAGTTAAGCCTGCTTGGGCAAGAGTAATACTAAGATGGGTGACCTCCTGGGAAGTACTCGGGCTGCTCCCCTGACTCCTTTTACTTGTCCGCCCGTTGTCCAGGGTTCTTCTTTAGATTTCCACACCCGTCACGTGCAACATTTGTATTTTCGTTCTTCCGGTCTTCGTCTCATTTCTGCCATCGTGGGCCCGGCCCGACATAACTACCGACCAACGCGCAACAGAGCTGTTCGCTCTCGTCGAACGATTTGTGAGGGCGCTGGACGGCGGCCATTCCATCATCGTCCACTAGGAAGTTGCCATGAGGCAACAGGCACTATCGCAGGCCAAAAGCAAGGCCTCGGTGGCCTAGAACATCGCCCACGATCATCCGATCATGGCGTACGAGCAGTCATTGGAATGATTGTGACGGGCTCTACCGCAAGGGTAGCGACCGAGCCGCATCGGCACTGTAAGTAAATGCCTCCTCGGGAGCGGAGAAAAGCACCGATACAAGCGGGCCAACGGCGCCTGGGTTGGAGTAGTGGGTTGGAGTAATGTCGACCGCGGTGGGGGATGACACTTATCGATTTATCTATGCTTTTGCATTGGGTTCATTCACACCAGCACTAATGCACTGTATCTCATCAGAACTAAGCAGTTAAGTGTGCTTGGGCGAGAGTAGTACTAGGATGGGTGACCTCCTAGGAAATCCTCGTGTTACTCCCCAAACATCTTTTACTTGTCTGCATAGTCCGCCCGTTGTGCAGGGTTCTTCTTTAGATTTTCTCACCTGTCATGTGCAACATTTTGCATTTCGTTCTCCCAGTCTTCGTTTCGTTTTTCCCATCGCGGGCCCAACCCGGCCCAATGACTGATCAGTGCGCAACGGAGCAGTCCGCTTTCGTTGAATGATTTGTGAGGGCGCTGGGAGGCCGCCGTTTCATCATCATCCACTTGGATGTTTTCACAAGGTGACGTGCACCATCACGGGCCCGGGGTTGGGCTGCGGTGGCCTAGAACATCGCTCACGATCCTCCGATCGTAGCGTACAAGTAGCCGTTGGAAAGATCGTGATGGGCCCTACAGCAAGGGCAGCGGCTAGGCCGCATTGGTGCTATAAGTAAAGGCCCCCTCGTGAGCGAAAAGACACGGCTATACAAGCGGGCCCGCGGCACGCGGGTTGGAGTGCGATCATACCAGCGCTAATACACCAGATCCCATCAGAACTCTGCAGTTAAGCATGCTTGGGCAAGAGTATTACTAGGATGGGTGACCTCCTGGGAACTCCTCATGTTGCTCCCTAGACACCTTTTACTTGTCCGCTCATTGTGCAACGTTCTTCTTTAGATTTTCTCACCTGTCACGTGCAACATTTGCATTTCGTTCTCCCAGTCTTCTTCTTGTTTCTGCAGTCGCGGGCCCGACCCGGCCAAATGATAGAGCAATGCACAACGGAGCGGTCCGCTCTCGTCGAATGATTTGTGAGGGCGCTGGGAGGCAGCCGTTTCATCATAATCCACTAGGAAGTTTCCACGAGGCGACGTGCACTATCACGTGCAACATTTGTATTTTCGTCATCGTCCGTTAGGACGTTCCCACGAGGCAACAGGCACTATCGCGGGACAAAAGCAGGGCCTCGGTGGCCTAAAACATCGCGCATGATCGTCCGATCGTGGCGTACAAGCAGTCGTTGGACTGACGGGCTCTACCGCAAGGGTAGCGACCGAGCCGCATCGGCCCGGTAAGTAAACTCCTCCGCGGAAGCGAAAAGATGTGCAGATACAAGCAGGCCCACGGCACCTGGGTTGGAGTAGCGTCGACGGCAGTGCGGTATGACACTTATCAATTTATCTACGCATTTGCAATGGGTCCAATCATACCAGCACTAATGCACCGGATCCCATCAAAACACTGCTATTAAGCGTGCTTGGGCGACAGTTGTACTAGGATGGGTGACCTCCTGGGAAGTCCTCGTGATGCTCCCCTTATACCTTTTACTTGTCCGTCCGTTATGCTGGGTTCTTTTTTAGATTTTCTCACCCGTCTCGTACAACCTTTGCATTTCGTTCTCCCGGTCTTCGTCTCGCTTTTGTCATCGCGGGCCTGACCTGGTCTAACAACCTAGCAATGCGCGACGGAGCGGTCCCCTCTCGTCGAATGATTTGTGAGGGCGCTGGGAGGCGGCTGTTTCTTCATCATCCACTAGGAAGGTTCCACGAGGCAACGAGCAGTATCGCGGGCCCGGGGCAGGGCCTCGGTGGCTTAGAACATCGCGCAAGATCCTCCGATCGTGGCGTACGAGCAGCCGTTGAAAAGATCGTGACGGGCCATATAGCAAGGGTAGCGACTGGGCTGCATTGGCGCTACAAGTAAAGGTCCCCTCGTGAGCGAAAAGACGCGGCGATACAAGCGGGCCCACAGCATGTGGGTTAGAGTAGCGTCAACCGCGGCGGGGATTGCAGCTTTTCAATTTACCTACGCATTTTCCTTGGGTGCGATTATACCAGCACTAATGCACCGGATCCCATTAAAATACCGCAATTAAGCATGCTCGGG
>JAYJMB010000898.1:0-17425 GCA_036873735.1 Pouteria campechiana | reverse complement strand
TAAGTTATGAAAATAAATGGTGTATACTATGATTTTTAAAAATTATAATATCAAAATTGGGGTAGAAAATATTTATAAAATTTCTAATAGAATGAATGACATGTATAATTAGAATCATAAATTTAAGCATAAACTTCTTAGGTATAAAAAGGGATGATGTCTTTCTTATTGAACTTACTTTATGAAATTAATGTTAATTATTCTATAACATTCTTGTTTTTAACTTTTTATTTATAGGTTTTTAAGTTATGGCAAATTTCTAATTTTTTTTTATTTTTTTATATTTTAGCAAAATAGTTAGGCGAATTTTTTGAAAATTTCTCTGAAATTAGCAAAATTTTCTCTTTTTAAGCTTAAAATTTTTTTTCCTTTCAACGAAATTGCGAACATTGAGTAGGAGACTAACTATAAATGTCATGGTTTCTCAAATACAAAAGAATAGGGCCTAAAATACGCAATCTCCTTGTCACTTAAGCCCAAATCTCACATTCTCACCTACCCTAAATTATGAAATGATTCTGACTCTTTATCATACAAGGAGGGCAATGGGCAGCCTCACTTCCCATGCCTTGCAAAAATTGAGACAGAGAAAGATATATATATATATATATATATTTACATATGTATATATGGGAAATGATCTAGTGTAGTCGGCTATGTCATAGGAACCGTGCGATATGGCAAGCGTTATCTAGGCCGTTCGTGGGCATTGCGAGTGAGGGAGGGACAGAAAGTGAGCTTTTTGACCTTGACTCCCAGAAACATCAAACACGCGTGTACGGATGGGGGCGGGACAACGACTGTTTCAAGTCTCCCTCACTCACACTAGCTTCCCATCTTCCCCAACCGGACGGGCGATGGAAAACCCCCTCCCTCTTCGTAGCGCACATAATGGAAGTAACACAAATAATTATTAGATATAGTGGAAGTAGCACAAATAATTATTATTATTTTTTAAATATTGAAGATCAGTACTAAATTAATAAATTTTTTATTTTTAGTGTAAATTTTATTATTTTTCGAGGCATAAAAATTGCATGTTGCTGTGCACCCGGTGATTCAAATGATTAATGAGGCAATAATCTCTGTAAATTCCAATGCGGCCCACACTTCTAGATACATCACCATGATTATCATCCAATTATTTTTCATGTTAAAATGTCCTGAAAATATATATTGCACTAGGTGCCGGCATAAGGACCATTAAAAAATGGATATATCATTATATCATAATATCATAATGAATGATGCTTGACATATCAACCATTTCCTTTGTTGCGGCTGAGGTATCCGTACTAGTTGAAATGTATGTTTTACCCATTTTGATTGACATATCCTCTTGGAATGGAATGGATGGTAATGCTCTCTAAAAATATATACCTGTATTCAGATTAAAATCACAAGGGACTATCTAAGGCAGAAACGTATTAAAAATTTAAAATCCAATGTCGGAATATCTAACCGCTTGTTATTTGAATCCATGTCCGAAATTCTGCCACATGTTCAAAAATCCAGATTCTATGTTCGAATTACCACTCTATGTCCTTAACGCATTAAAACCCTAATGGAAATAGGAAAATCTCTTTGATTCTTCATTGCAGACGTAGCAACTTTCCCTCTCCTTCCTATTTTCCAAGTCCGAAATCTCAGCAACTTTCCTATTTTCATTTCAGACATAGAATCTTCCCGCGTCATTTAAACATTCCCCTTTTGCACCTCTTTTCGTCTTTGTTTTTCCTATTTCCACCATATTTCTATTCTGAAGATTTCTCAAATCCATCCCTTCTTCCTCCTAATCCAAACCCTAGCGTAAATAGGGAAACTTCTTCGTCTATTCATTGTAGACATAGCAACTTCCCCTCTCCTTCCCATTTCCCAAATCCATCCCTTCTTCATCTCAATCCAAAATCATGACTGAAATGGCTGAATTGAGCATGTTAGCAGCATCGGCATCTACAGAGTCTTCAAGAAGAAGAAGAGAGAGAGGAACAAGAAGTGGAAGCATCTTCATTACAAAGGAGATGGTTGAACGAGAATCATCTTTTAAAAGTAATTTTTCGGAACAATCATGAAGCCTACAATAGATTTGTGGGTATGTATGAAAAAAAATGTAGTGAAGGGACGGGGTCTTGATTTCGAAAGACTCGGTGAAAATGATTTGGATTTGGATATATGTAGATGGATTAAAATCCAATGGTGGACTGACTTTTTGAGTTGTAAGGAGAAATGCTATATAAGGATGGTTCAAATATTATTCTGCAACTATGATTCAAAGTTGAAGAAATCATGGATAGGAGATATAGTAATAAATTTCTCTTGAGAATATAAGGGAGTGTCTGAATCTCGCCATAGTTGAAAGAGAAGAAAATTGGCTTACCTCGAGAAAATAATTATTTTCAGAGGTGGTTGAAATAGAAATTGATGAAGTAAAGAGTCTACATCTTTGCTCATCAACATCATCTTTTCAAAAAATAGGAGGTAGAGATAACATTTCTGAGAAAGATACTAGAATGTTGTGGGCACTGAAAAATGGGAAGAAAATAGACCTAGCAAAGCCAATCTCTGATCATTTGTTTCAGGTCAAAAGCAATAACAAATTTCCTCTTCCTTATGGAATGATTTTGACAAAATTCCTAGGAAGAACAAGAGTAGATTTGACATCTAAAGATGGATAAGAATTTAAAAATTTAGATTTGATGACTGAGGTGAACTTGAGGAAATAGGTCCCAAAAGGACCAAGCTATTCAAGCGAGCAGGATTCGAAGGTGGAACAACCGAAAGAAGAGAAATAGAATTACCTGATATAGGTGTGGAAATAAGGGAAGAAGTTATATGGGAGAATTTAGAACCAATTGCCACTGTAGAGTAGATGAAATGATAGCAGAACTGAGAGAAGAAGAAGAGGTTGTTGAAATGAGAGAGCCTGGAGCGAGAATCGTTGAGACCAGAAAAGAAACTGTAAATGTAAGAGAAGATAATGACACGATAGATGAAATTCAGACAGCAACAATACATGTAGCTACTGTAGAAGCAGCAACAATGACACATGTAGCCCCTGCAAAAGTAGCAACAGAAACAACAGCAGAAGCAGTAGTTGCTCTTTCTCCAAGAAGGCCTTCATCCTCCACTCACAAAAGTTTTGAGAATAGGCTGAGAAATATCGAAGTTTCTGTTTCAACTCTCAATATCAAGATGGATTCAGCATATCAAAAGTTAGATACTTTGACTTGTTTGGTTGAGTCTATCAAACGTCAGTCGAAGCCTGTTCAATCCTCTTTTCCATCATCACCTGTCCATGATCTCAGACCTTCTTCACCTCTGAGATTCCCTCAATCTCATCATTATGATCAGTTTCATCATTCTCCATCTCATCATTCCTCAACCTCCTTTCTTGTTCACGAGTCTAGACCTACTTCACCTATTAGGTCTACTCATCCCACGAATACTCCCTTCTCTCCTCATCTCAAGTCTGACACTTCTTCACTTGCAACAACTCCAAGTGTTGAAATTCTTCTTCCATCTCCACATTCCTTTCCTCATCTCACATCTCACACTTCTCTACTTGCAACTTCTCCAATTGTTGTAGTTCTTTCATCTCCATGTTCCTCTTCTCAGCCCTCTACTTCCACTTCATCTACATCTGACTCAATATCCTCTATCTTTGAGTCAATTATCCCACTTGCCAAAATTCTAACATCCATGAAGTCCACTCTCAAAAAATCTTCTCACTCCTCTCAACAGGAAACTCCCTCTCATCTATCACAATCGCCTCCTGCAACTATTACTCAAGTTGCATTACCTCCTTCTCCAAGTCCACGATGTACTACTTAATCCACTTTCTTTAGTCCTGTTCAAACTCTACAACCATCTCTTTCTTCTTTACAGACAATACCTCATCCCCCTCCACAAAAACCTCTAATGCATTCTCCTTAAGAGCTTCCAAAAGTCTGTAAGGTTTCTACTAAGGAATGTAAGTCAGACATCATCCCCTCTGTAATATCACTCAAACTAACATATAAAATTTAGCGTCTCAAACTTCTCAAATCAATACCTTCAACTGCTAGGAATCCAAGGAAAGGAATAAAAATGACTCTCCAGAAAGTTGAACACAAGCAATGGATAAATCAAATGACTCCCCAAATTCTTAAATCTCAAAACAGGCTGGTAACTCTCCCAGATCTTCCTTTCCCTGATTTTGAAGATCAGGATTTCCTCAACCGTATTACAATAATGAAATGTCCAATCAGGAACTTCAAATCCAAAACACTCCCAGATGGTGATAGGATCATAGTTAAAATACTGAGTAATTACATCTCACCCACTTCATCCATCCCACCTCCTCCATGGCCACAAAATCCTTCACTTGAAATTGGTTTAAGACCAATGGATGATAGGATTTCTTTTCATGTTGTGACTAAAACATCTGATCCTAACTTCATTTACCTTTTATAAGATGTGTATCTACAACGTAGGAAGATGCACCTTGATGCATATATGCTTAATCTTCCTCCCTTCCAAAGTTTGCATGTCCTCTGTATAGAGAAAAACTCAGGATTGTTGTTTGTCTTAACCAACAAAATGCAAAAGCCATAGTCTCCATATCTCACTCCCAAACATCAGTTGCTCCTGCCTCCATTTCCACCTCTCAGCTTCCTCCATCCAAACCTCCTCCCAGAACCAAAGTTCCAATTTTTAAGCCCAAACCTCCCCTCAAAAAGAAAACTTTAGTTTCTAAACGTTCTTCTACTACCATACCCCATTCTTCCACCCTTCAGCTTCCTCCATCCATACTTCTTCCTTCTAGAAACAAAGTTCCAATTTCTAAGCCCAAGCCCCCACTCAGCAAAACTAGAATACCTTCATACAAACCACTTCTTCTCCTCCCATCTACTTAGACTAAGAGGAATATGCTCACTGACTTAGAGCAGATAAGAAAGTTCATGAAGCTGGGCATCTCCTCGACTATCCTGAGTTTCTCAAAACTGAATACTTGGCTTATCTACCCCTCCCCTCGTGCTTCCAACAGCACTATCAATTGCATTGACACAGGCTCAATCGATTCTGGCAACAATGGTCATAGCAGAAACAAGTCCTCAAGTATCTTTCAAAAGACCAAAGATGATTGGATCTAACAAACAGGAGCCTAAATCCAAGAAATAAATCTCTTGTTACCACAGAGATGTTATCTGTAATTTTAATATGTACTCATTGATTCTTATACTTACATCGTTATTTCTAATTTTGACATGTAATAATTGATTCTTATATTTACACTGTGTACATAATGGTTATTATCTTATGGAAGGCAGTTAACAGCTTTTCTCATGGTATTTTTGCTGGCGAACTAGTATAAGGGATGATCTTTTCAAGCTTTTGATTCTGTTGGATGTGGGTTAGTCCATTTGCAGCCAAATTTGGGAATCAACTTGCAAGATGAAGATTGCTAAATCTTACAAAGTTGAGTGACGAAACATTCCATGAAGATCAAAACTAACCATTTTGAGAGAGAAATTCAAAGTTAATATTCAATTCCCTCAAAGTTGTTAACTTGGCTTGAAGGACAAACAACATTGAAAATTAAAACATAACAACTATCTCTTCTTCCATGAATGTGTAAATCAATAGGAACTGGGGGCACAAGACATGTCCAGGAACGGTTCATCCATGTCCTGATATATAATCCCAGACATGGGATATGAACCCAAACATGGATGAATGATTCTCGGACATGGGCAGGTCCATTGTCTCACGCAGAACTGTTCATCCATGTTCTGATTTATAATCTCGGATATTGGATTTTAATCCGGACATGGATGAACGGTTCCCGGACATGGGCAGGTCCACTGTCGCACGTGGAACCGTTCATCTATGTCCTAATTTATAATCCCGGACATGGGATTTTAATCTGGACATGGATGAACGTTTCGCGGACATGCGCAGGTCCACTGTAGCGCACGGAACTGTTCATCCATGTTCGGATTAATAATCCCATGTCTGGGATTATAAATCCTATATTCGGAAACTGTTAATCCATGTCCTGATTTATAATCCAAAACGGCATAAAGTCGGTTCTTTTAGATAGCTGACTATTTCCTGAATTAAGAGTAACAATTTTCGACATATTCCATCAATGAATTTTTCATATGCAACGCCAGTTAGGAGTCTCATTCAATGTGACTTTTCGGAGGCCTATTGGAAGGCTCGAGATTCTTCATTTTCGAGGAGATGCATGCATCCTTATTAAGGTGGAGAAGAGTGCATTCCGAGGCTGGAATTAATTTACGCATTAATCCGGGTATAAGTTAGACCCTTGTCATCGTAGCCTTTCTTCTCCAAGTCAAGAACTTCTTAGGCTTTCTTTAATTCTAGCCATTGCTACTAATGAACAACGGGAAGCTAAATGTTTGGTGTCTGGAGGAGAGGGCCTTACGCGGGATTGAATAATTACGCAAAGAGATACAAATCCTGCAGACTTCACTGCGAGGATTACAACTCGTTGAGTAAGATATGATTTTTTCATGGACAGAGCGTTTTCCGGGAAAAATCATGGACGTCAACGGTTGCAGGCCGAGATTGACAATGCTATAAGAATGACGGAGTGTACCAAACATTCTGAACCCGACCACTTTTTCGGCTCCAATCACCGTGAAATTAGATGGCTCCTTCAAGAGTTGGAGACAACATAGACATAGTTAGATACCTGTTCCCTCTGTCATTCTCTTGGTTGTTAGCGTACTCTTCGGGCTTCTCTTTGCTGGCCAGATCATAGATTCCCGGTTTAACATGCATCATCGGCCCTATTTTTTTAAATTTTGATATTAATAGATGTTTTGTATAAACTGACATATTAATATATTAATAGTTGTCTTGTTGGAATATTCGCGCATCTGTATATCCGTAAATTTTTCATTAATTCTCTAGTGATGTCCATGCACAATTGCTTAAATACCTAGAACGACATGAATATTCCGTCATTTGTTTACGATGCGTCAAGTTGTATGGGAGCGTTGGTTGGGTATTGAGAACTTAATAACGTACAACTATTTATTAGTGTTCGGTGATACTAACTTGAATCGATATCCATATTATAAGAGATTTTCTTTAATAGCTCAAACGACATTCGAAGCATCTCATACCTTATCTTCCTCAACGTTGAAAAACCGTTCTACTGCGAAGATGTCCAACTCTTCAGATAACGGTCCTTAGGATGAATTTTTCACAACACTAGAGGATCGGGCCAGACTAACGATCGGTGGTCTAGAGTATCAGGTATCCCAGTTGAAAGGTAGAGTTATGGACATGCAACAACATCAACAGGAAATGACGCTAACTTTGGTGAACATACGGTGTCCTGAACCAAGATCGGGTTCAGCTGGGAAGAGAACTTGAAGGACGACAAGAGATGATTCGCCACCTTTCTCAGACCTGGCCCAGACTAACACGCGACCTAGACCGACTACACAAAACATTGTTGCGAATGGAGGTTACATACACTTCAGTAGATTTTTCAAAGCTTCGAAGTGTTTTAGAAAACCATGAAGACTCTAACTTGTCTTTGAGTTAGTGAAGGGTGTGAAAAAATGACGGTTTGTTTTTTTGGTAGTTATTTTGGTATCTTTTGATCTTTTTACTTGCGCAAGAAGCATGCCGCAAGCGCTAGTCTGTTTGCAAATATAATCATTATTGGAAGAGTATATAAATTTTGTCCTTAGTATAACTACTTAGATGGGCCATGAACATATGAATTGACTGTGGAGATTCGTTGCAACAACTGTTACAATAAAAGAGAGCTTTTTAATATGGTGTCCGACTTCATGCCATTCTAGACACTGCTGAAGAAAGGAGTCCAAGTCTGAGGTTCATATCCCATGTATGAGATTAAAAATCCGAACTTGGATGAACGGTTCCGCCATCACAGTGGACCTACCCTTGTCCGGGAACCGTTCATCCATGTTCAGGTTCATATCCCATGTCTAGGATTATAAATCCGGACATGGATGAACGGTTTTGCGCGCGGCAGTGGACATGCCCATGTCCAGGAACTGTTCATCCATGTCCGAATTAATAATCCCATGTCCGTGCGTGACAACGGATGTGGGATATGATCTCGGACATGGGACATGAGATTTATAATCCCGGACATGAAACATGGGACATGGGACAAGAGACGACGTGGGATATGATCATGGGACAATTGTAACACGTGTTTGTCATGTATGGCTTTCATTTGATCCCATGTTAGATGTTTAATGGGAATTCTGTGGGCATGTCATGGTCTTGTCTCATTCATGTTGGTTTTGGGAACCACCTTTCCAACCACCACTGTCGGTTTGTTCACTCAGCTCCTAGGATTTGCCCCTGCTGATTTGGATTCCCAGTTTATAGATCTTGTCAACCTCCTAATGTGATTCTCCTCCTCATCAATTCCTTTTGCCAATTCCATAGCTTCTAGTAGTTCTGAATTGGGGGAATCTTTTGTTCTCAATTAATGTCATTGGTTAATCCTGCCCTACAAAACGCTCCATAAGGACCATCTTAGGCCATCTGTGCACCTGGATAGAGCCTTTTAAATTCAAGCAAATAATGATGAAAATTTCCATCTGTTCTATACTGGAGAGTATTTAATCAAAGTTCCAGTTTCCCACACTAAATCTTAGTGCCCTTGGTAAAATCATCCCAACCACCTTTCTTCATCATACATTCATGCTATAGAAACCAGAATATGGCTTCCCCATCTAAACAATGGATGCTAAGGAGCTCAGGAGGGACTTTATGGAGGTCAAAATACTGCTTGGTTCTAAATATCCAAGGTTGTAGATCTCCCTCAGATAAAATTGGGAAATCAATCCAGCCATGTTTGCAAAGCCATGCCGAACAGTCCATCTCGCTTGCATCCTTTGCCTAATCCGGGGATCATTGTCGTTTCCCTAATCCATATTTTTCATTTCTTGTTCTACACCCACATTGCTGGTAGCTAAATTCTCAAGAAGTGACTGCATTTGCATAATTCTTTGGTTCAAAGCTCCGAATCTTGCTGAATTGGTTTGATTCTGTGTTTGCAATTCTCTTTGAATTTCTCCCAATTCATATTTTAGTTTCCCAATTCTATCATTGTGACTTTGGTTCCCACTCACCATTCCTAAGTTCTTGCAAACATTAGCAATGAATCTTGAATCCAGAATTGAGGAGGAACAGGGTTAGACCCAATGTTAGACCCATCAAGCAGACAGGCTTAACAAATCTTAGGCCTGCTTGAGCTGGCTGAGCTCCTGGTCTTAGAAATTGTGAAGCAAGACTAGAATATTAATTGTTTTGTGATCTGTCATTTACAAGTCTTTCTAATTTATATTTTCTAATTTTCATACAAGCATTAAGGGCCTGTTTGGTTCTGCTGGAGTTCATTAGCTGATAGTTAATAAGTAATTGAAGTTGATAAGCAGCTGAAGTAAACTAAGCAAAAATTGTTTGATATGGTTGAAATGATGACTTAAAATTACTAAGCTTATTTGATGCAACTAAAGTTGAGTGTTGAAATAATACATAAAAGACTGAAATGCCGTCATAAGTCTTAAGCTTAATAAATAAAATATTGATTAAGATAATATATTTGAATAAATTAAAAAATTCAAGTTTAATTTTGAGAAATAAATACATTTAACTAACGTGGATAAATTTTAACATGGAAAAAAAGTAAGTAGAATATTTTTTAACTTTATTTAAATGATGAAAACTAAACTCGATAAAAAGTAATTTAGTATTTCCATGTCTTCAAATCACTAGTCATTGTGAGACAGATTTGCGGATTTGTGGAGATGAGATTGCGGGATGAGAATAAAATAGGAACATATAAAAAGTGGTAGATATTTTAGTAATTGTATAATAGATACAATAGATAGAAGAATATTTTAGAATATAAGTTTGATAAGCCGCGGTTTATTTATCAAAATCGGCAAATAAGCCCCTTTTCGAGTAAGCCTCACTTGCTGCACTCAGGTTCCACAAAACACCTGTTGGTTTTCTCAAGCTCAACAACAACTTTTTTACAATCACCTAGCAAGTTGCCCCACTTGCTGTAATTACTAATACAACTAGCAAGCCCCTTGCTTACTATAATAAATAACAGAGAAGATTGTACGAGAATATGCCTCTTACTTAGGCAAAGAGTGTACAAATTGAATGCGGAAGTAATAAATGTAATACAATTAAGTACAAGAGTTTTCAAACTCCAGAGAGGTTGTAAAGGGATGAGCTTTGAATACAGTTTTGGAGTGTTGCGCAATGGAGTTGAATACTTTTTAGAAGAAAACTTTAAGACTGTGTAAATGCTCAATAAATTTGTTCAGTAAATTTTCAAACTTTTGAAGCGTAGTGACAAGCATTTAATGCGAGGGAATGCTCAAAATTCTGACCATTGAAGCGTTCTTGCTGCTTCATACCATCTAAAGTGAAGACTTCAGCACGTCTGGAATGACAGAGAATGCTTCTTCGGAAGTTCACGCTATTTGATGTTGTCACAGCTTTGGTTTATCTGAAGTAATAACTTTGAATCGTCTGAAGTAATAACTTTGGATCATCTGAAGTGATGAAGCTTGTGCTTCTTGCATCCGACTCGAACTGGCTTCGTCTAAAATGCTTCACTACGTTTGAAGCAGCGTGAATGACTTAGCCGTGTGTCTTCGAATTTCAACAATTCTGATATTAGCTTGGGAATGTCTGAAGTAAAACTTCAACACGTTTGAAGCTTACTTTCGTTACGTCTAAAGTTTGGGACTTATTCATTTTCCGTACTTTTGTAATTTCAGACTTTAGTGACACGTTGTAGGCATGTTTCAGCACGTCCAAAGTAAGTTCTTCATAACGTCTGAAGTGACGTTAACTTTCCAGCACTACAATTTTATGCTTTAGCATGTCTGAACTTGGCTTCGTAATGCCTGAAATGGTGTGCTGTCCTTTTGAAGCATATTTTGAAGTTGTTTTTGTGTCTGAACCATGGCATCCAACTTTATTTACTTCATCACCGTGCTTCACCACATTTGAAGTGACTTTGAAGCTTTTGTTTGATGCCAGACATATCTTTCAACTGTAGTTTGGCCTTGGAAGCTTGGATCATGCGTCTAAAACACTTCGGGAGTTGTTCTAAACTTAGATCATTTGTCTACAGTCTTCATTCTTCAGACACATTGAACTTATTTATATCTTGAGTTTGTTCCTTATGATTTCACGTGTCCCTATACGTCTAAAATTCTCTTCTAAGTTCAAGGTCATTCTTTCTTGAGCATTCACGTTTTCTTCCTTTGAATATTAATATTGGTGGATCTTGTCTCTGATATGAAGTTGAATGTACTGTCTACTCTTCTGAAGTTACTTCTCTGAATATGATTTATACATATATCACTGCACACTTGGGAATGTAACTGTCAGCACTTTAACCATTCACTCATATGTTTTTTTGCTCATCATCAAAACTCAGTCGATTAATCATATTCATCATCAAAATCAAGCCAAGGAAGTTTGGATCAACAAGCTTCTTATTTTTAGGAAATAAGCTGGAAGCCCCCAAAATAAGCAGAATCAAACAAGCTTTAACCACTCACTTAACTATCGTGGTTAAGTTGTTATGCCCCTTATTAGGTTGTTTTCTAACTCAGTTTATCCCTAATCTGAAATGCAATGATTGACTTCATCTCAAGGCATTTGATGTGTCTTAGAGACCCTGAAATCCTGCCTCCCTGTTCATGATCATCTATGCAGTCTCCTGTAGTCCTCTTTCCCATAGAGATTGTGAAGCTTAACACAAGTATACACATGTTTGCAATGCAGAGATGGGCAGGCAAGGCATGCGTACAGATCCATAAGCTGTTAGTGAACTTTTAGTGAGACTAGGCATACTTGTGGTGAATTCTTGTGCATTAGGTTGAGCATAGGCTGATAAGCAATGCATCACTACTTGGGTTTGGGCCAAATTCGTGTTAGCTGCCACAGGATCATCTATTCAAGCCACATTGATTTCATAGTGCATATGGTACTCATGTGTATTTCCTTTTCCTTAACAATATTATAAGTTGTTTTGTTTCTCTCATTTGTCCATCTTTTGCAGTATTTCTTCATCGTGAAACAGATCCAGAAAGCAATAAAAGATGACATTTCAAAGGAAGGCCGGCCCGTTCGTGAGCTTTGGTGATTTAGATGTGACCAAATGCAAGGTCTGACTCCAGCAGGATACAGTATTCTTGTTATCGGGATTGTTTCCTCTCATCTCAGTCTGATTCTTTTACCAGATTTGTTTTCCAAGTATACGATGCTTTTATGATTGGGTGCTTTTTGAGGCAAGTTTTCAGCTCACTGACCTGTGAAAATGAGTAATTTTGAATCCTCTGTGACAACTAGAGGGCATAGCTCATGTTGTTTTTGTTGCAATGAAAGATTCAAACAGTATCATTTTTTCACACTTGCAATCCTTCTCTTGAGAGGGCAGTTACCATTGCATGCGTGCACCCAGAAAGACAGGTATGCTTATTTGTTTAGTAGGCAATGGTGGATACTCATCAGATGATTAGAGCGGTTTGATTATGGGCATATGTGCTTTACCAATTTCCCGGAAGGCATGGGCAGTATGCTGTGTTGATTGGCTGACGTATCTCAGTTTTAGTATCCCAGCAAAATCCTCGTAAAAAGAAAGAATGCTTTAATTTATGCCATTTCATCCTGTAAAAATCAATCCATCGTGACCTGTAGAGCATTATTTCGTTGGTTTGTGTAAAAGGATTTTTGAGTTTGGTAGGCAATTTTGATCAATTACCGTTTGTATGGTCATTTGTGGTATTCTTCAAAAAACGAACAATCGTCATCCAATGATTAAATGCACGATGACAATTCTAGAGGTACGTAAGGTTGCAAAGTCTAGAATTTTAGGACGATTGGGCTCACAAATTAACCTGATTTGACTAATTCAAAATCATTGTGTCAACTCAATAAATTTTTTGAAATTAGGTTTTACTTGTTTCATATTAATCTAGTCGAATGCACGAAATTACCTATAGAAGTCTTCTTTGAGTATATCCAAAGCACAAAAATAGATTGGCTGCGTACTTTTAATTGATGATTTTGAGATTGCGCCGGTTTAAGTATTTTTGTGACATAGGCTTTTGGCGCTCAAATTGGTTTGATGGAATGCTATCATTCCCTAAATTACCATGATCTATGCATTAAATTGGCGGTAGGAATCTTTCTTTGAGAAAGTAAGCCTGTAGACAAACTAGAGCATTAATTTATATCATCATCATTACAAGCCTTAGTTGGGCTATCTACTTTTGATCTTGTTAAGCCATTCTTGTTGATCATAAGTTATTTCTTTGACAAGCTCTAGGTATTCTCATATCTTTTTTAACAACTTTTCACCTTATACTTTTCAGCCTTCTACTAATTCTCTTATAGCCTTTTGTAGCCATTTATTTGGATAACTTTATTCCTTCTATATAAACCAAAATTTCATCTCTATTTCACATCACGAAACAACCTAAATCCACTTGTTTATTTTATTATTAATTGATTATACCTATAATTTATTTTTAATCACTTCATTTCCATTTTTTAATGTTTTAGCCCTTATATTTCTCAACATCTTAATTTTAGCTACAATGAGGGTGTGTTTGGTAATAAGGAAAAAAATGATGAAAAACTTTTTATCCTTTTTACACATCTTTACATATCCCTTTTACACATTTTTACATGTGATTTGACATCTTAACTACTTAATTATAACACTCCACTTTTTAGTTGCTACCAAATTACAATTTAACAGAGAACCTCATGCAGAGTCTTTCCTAAATTTTCACTTTCCATACCTATATAAGCATTTTCACTTAACCTCATAAATCCATGAACATTATTACACATAATAGAATACACCTGCATATTTCCTAGAATCGCAAGTCACATTCTGATGATAATAATATACACCTACAGTCCATAATTATGACATGCCAGTGCAATTATTTCATACATGCCTTATATACATAAAGTTTGAATTTATTGAATTTACAACTTATATACATTGCACAAATTGTTAACAAACAAGGCTTTTAACATTTAAAACTATCAAGCTCACACGAGGATTACAACCTATTCCCAGTCATGAGATCCAACCTCATGTTGGGCCTTGACTTCTGACCTATTAACTAAAAATAAAATATAAAGCAGGGTGAATCCAGGTGAACTGATTAAGTAGGTAAAGCAGTAAACAATAGTAAATAAATCATTAGTAATTCAGTATCAATTTCAATACACATGCAGTTCATGACATGCAATGTCCAGAGATACCCATGATACAGATGTTTCCAAAAACCATATTCATATGTAGTTTCACCGTTAAGTCATTCTTATAATCACGATTCATACATTGCCTTATAGTCAAGACAATTTCATTCGTGCAAGTTCATTATTATCCTATCAGTCTTCATTAAGATATTTTCATCCACACCTATTCCTCATTATTCTTTCATTACCAGAATCGGCCTTATCATCAAGGTGCCTTATCATCGAGGTGTTCTTATTCATATGCATGCACCATTTTCATATAATTTCTAGGAATGAATTTACTAGTTGTAAAGTATCACCCTTTCCCCTCTTTGAGGTATAATTGGTACATCTCTGAAACCTTGACTATGAATGTTGCTGGTTCTGGGACATTTATTACTGCCCTTAATGGTACCCCGCCCTCATTGCAACACAAGGATCATGGGTTCACTACTAACATCTAATGAGGAAATAAAGTATACTCACAAATTATAAGGCATCATTACCTACAAGGCATCAATTCTCAATTTTTATCCATCATGACATCACTACCTAATGTTATCAATCAAGGCATTAATGCCCAAGGCATCACTGCCTACTATTATCAATCATGACATCATTGCCCAATTTTATCAATCATGACTTTCATAGGCATTATGTCACTTTTATGCCACTAAAGGCTCATGCAAACAATTACAACACCCCATGGGTGTCTATTATGTCATAACCATGCCGCCCAGGCATGGCAATACCTCATGAGTATCTATCATATCATAATCATGCTACCTAGGCATGATAATACCCCATGGGTATCTATCATATCGGAACTGTGCTACTCAAGTAGAGTGACACCTCGCGGGTGTCATATCATGTTTAGGGCATCCAAGCATATCGTTTTACATCTTTGCCATTCAAAAATGCATATGCACATTATTTCATTAGAGTTACAATTACTGACTTCATCCATCCAAATATCCGTCATCTGACATAATACCATTACATGTTATATAACAACCACTCATCCATTCAAAAATCTCCCATCAGACATAATACCATTACATGCTATATAACAACCACCCATCTATCAAAACATTCCCCATCTTATATCATATCCTATGTCTTTGTGTGATCATGTTACAGTGGTGCCACATAGGCACTATCATAGCAACATTATACACAAATGGTATTTACTATCCCAGAAATCTTACGTTAAATCCCTTTGAAGGCTCTCTCCAAATGGTCATTGCATCATGAGGGTTCTGGGGCGAAACATCACCAAAAAAAAAAACATCATCCTATACGCCATTGTAACGCCCCTCCTCTCTACAGCGTTACTAGTGGTAAATTCAGAGAAAATTTTGGCAGAGTCTCCCCTGATTTACCACCATGATGCTATATATAACATGCTAAACCACAATAATTATATAACAAATATGCAAATATAATATGGCCACCTCCAGGCCCTACCATTTTTTACACAAATTATATAACTTTCGCCTACAAAACATACATCACCACAACACCCACAGACCAAGATCGGGGTACACTATACCCTAACTATCATATCATATACACCAACACCATAAAATGACATGTTGTAAAACTAAGTAATGATACATGTCTCATATACATCCAAAATTCATCCAACAATATACATCATCATACATCATGAAAAGGAGTAAAGCCTCTACCGGTGTCACGGCCTAGCCCGGTTGCGAGACCCAACACCTTGTTAGGCTCCGTCCTCTGACCCGTCAGCTAAAATTTAAATAAAATGGTGAGTCTAGGAAAACTCAGTAAGCAGGTAAGCAGAAAAATATGACTATAAATAATATAATAAACAATGACAAATAGACTAATAAACAAAGATGCAAATAGGCAAAACATGTCATGCCATATGCAGGATGTCACAGTGAGTCAGTGGCCAGGTTCATTAAGATTATAATGTTAACATCTCGTTAATTATTTCATACACATACAAATAATGATATCATATACATAATTAATCAGTCAATACCGGTTCGAATATCGATACGTCATACTGCCCTTTTGTATTTGTCAATCCACGATTACCTCTTATACTTGTATACTGCGCCACCATCATCCACACGCTCCTCCCCGAGAGGCATACAAACCATAACACTACTCTTTCACTCTTCAACGTGTCAGGTCCATCCTGGCACTCTCGGCTAGAAGCCTGCCAGGTCCACACAGCCATATTGCTGTATTCAGTGGCACCCCACCCTCATCACCTCACAAGAGTACCAGTTCTCCATAAACATGCCTACACAAGCTACTCATGCCAATCATAGCAATTAGGCCATCCAGACCAATATGCTTGGCCGCACCGGCTACCTACATAACTGCCCACTGGCCAACTAGGCCACTCCTCACCACATGGAGGACATAAGTTGGCCCCAATGCATTTATAAATATATAAATGAGCCACACTAGGGTCTGAGCCAATCAGGCACCAAAATTAAATTTTATCGGCACTCCCGGGGGCGTAGAATGCATGTACATAATTTCTAAAATAAAATTCTTATTTACCATGTTATAAATATACAATTCACCTGAAAATATTTTTTTAGATTTTCAATAATATGAAAAATGTTTGATCCAAATTTTAGGTCAAAATAATGTAAATTGATCAATTTAAAATTAAAATATGAACATATAAAGAAAAAATGTTAGACGAAATTATACATCTCTTTTTCCCCTCAAAATTTTTATGTCACTTCCTCATAATATAATAAATTTTTGTAAAAATTTTATCTTAAATTAATTTAAAATGAGAAGATTAAAAATAAAGCAAAATGTCAAAAGGGTGGGACGCTATCAGCATCTCATTTTGAGGGTATTTAATATTCATATTTTTTGAGGGGTCAAATAGTAAACTTTGTTAATGAAATTTGATATGATAGTATTCAGTTATATCTATTGTAACCTAATATTTTTATTTTAGCAAAATAAGATTACTAAATTGGTTTTTAATCAACCTCAAAAGGGATACTTGGTAAGGTGTTCTTTCAGTGCACTGTTCATTCGAATTTCATTGTTTTCAATGCAATTTAATTCATGCTAATACAATACATTAATTATGGTTTCATGGGGCAGATAATGCATGTTT
>JAYJMB010000897.1:0-10096 GCA_036873735.1 Pouteria campechiana | reverse complement strand
GTTGCAGTGTAAGTAATAGACATTTCTTCTTATCAGGCAAGGCTTCTTCCTCAATAGATAAAACATACTTTGTCTGTGTTTGTCTATTCAGATCAGCAGATGATGTTGCAGTGTAAGTAATAGACATTTCTTCTTATCAGGCAAGGCTTCTTCCTCAATAGATAAAACATACTTTGTCTGTTGTTTGTCTGTTCAGTTCAGCAGATGATGTTGCAGCCCATAGACAAAGTCTTCCAAATGGTTTTTTCATTGTCTTATCTATTGTAAGTGATAGATGAAGTTGTGGCATGCAGTTGAATTCTTCTTTAGTCACTCATATGATGGTTGCCTATTAAGTAACAAATGACTTGTTGAGGCATGGATGACTTGCTTCTTTAAAGGTTATCTGATGGCTTTGTCTATTACTGGTGACAGACAACTCTTTGTAGATAAAGGTGATAGACAAAGTTTTCTTCTTTAGCTGCTGTGTCACTTCTTCTTTATTTTCTATATTTTCTGCAAAGATTGTAAATGGGTTTCTTGGACTCTTCAATTTTTAGATAAGCTTTATATAATAGACAAATGCTTGATTAATTTTGTCTTCATTTTAGCTTCTTTGTTTGTCTATTTTCTTCTCCATTTTGTCTCTACTTCTACAAACTGAATTCATCTTTGTGTTATGAAAAAGTATTGATTATAAGAAATTTTTCTAACTTGCCCATGGAACAATTTGTCTGAGTCTTCTTATGGTAGATGCTATCTGATACTGATATTATCTTTAGACATATTTCTTGATCACTCATCGAGGCTTAGAGTTCTATGGCTACAGATTTACTTAATGGCTTCTTTTCAAAGTTTTTGTGACATTCTTTTTAATTATTCTTATCTTGTTTTGGTCAGTGGATTAAGCTTGTTGATGCAGTCATTGTGTGTGCTATCTACTATATTTGAATTGCATCCTCGTATGTTTAGACCTATTTCTGTAATGCTTGGGAACACAATTATTAGTACTACATTTTTTCACTCATATGTTGTTGCCCATCATCAAAACTTGGTTATTTGCCATATGCATTGCTTGGTTCAACAACATTGTCATGATATTTAGCATACCATGGATTTATACATTGATTGGATTGAGTATATGTATTTGAACATGCTCTTCCCTTTGACTATTTCCTTATAATTTTTCACTTTGCCTACTTATTGAGTTTACCTAAACTCATGCCATTTTATCGCCATTTTCAGTTGATAGGCTAGACGATGGAGCCCACCTGGGGGTTGGCACTCATGACTAAGAGTAGGGGATAACCACTATAATGTATGGATGAATTAGAGTTTGGAACTCATACGTCGATATGACATCAAATCTGTACAAATTTGTAATTAGAAAGGCTTCAATTTTCAAGGTATGTTGAGTACGTATGATATAGTTATATTAGCATGTGATTATGTAGATTATGCCTATATATTTTTCTTATAGGTCTTATTGTGCCTTTCCATTACAATGCAACTTACCTTTTGATTTTGGGCAATACGGGTGTTTGTTGTGTTAATTGTGATAGTGATGTCATGTGAGAATGAAATATAGAATATTATACAAGTGCAAAAACCCTTATCTTTCAAGGGAGATTATCAAAATTTTGATAGAACTCTTATCTAGGATAAAAGATAGTCAAAATACATAGGCCCCTGGGTGGGCTGTTAAAGAATGGTATTAGAGCATGTAAGTCCAAGAATTGTGATGGCAATGACTATTAGATATGAGTAAGAGAATGACATGCCAAATACAAGTTTTTGAACCCATATGACAATGGGGGAGCATTAGCCTTGGGAATGAAATTAGAGACCCTAGGTTGATGAGTTGAATATATATTGTTTATGTGTGTGTTATGAAATGATTGTATATCATTGAACTAGTGCAATGATAGCACTAGGAAAGAGTATAGATGTAAGAAACCCCTGAGATGGGGGTGATAATGGAAATTTGAAATAAGTTGGAGGAAGGCTTTTTATACCAATGTCAATAGTTGTGTATTAATTAGAGTGGGACTGAATGGGAGTGAGACGGCATATGTGTCTAGGCATTTGAGATCGCATGCATTGAGATGCATTTTAGAGGTGATCCAAGTTAAGTAAATTTTTGCTTAATCTTAAAGTAAGTGAGATGGAATGATCTTTATGAAGGGTGGCATGAAATGACATGAGGAAATGATGCATTTTCATGAGTTGTGTCAGTTGATATGGTTAAGTTGGTTGATTCCATTATATATATTCATCTGGGCATGAATATGTATTATCTGATATTGCTATATATATATATATATTTATATATATACTGTGATTCCCCTGAATATGATTGAGTTATGTGATATCATTTATGATTTCTCTCATGAATTGGAATGATGGAGTTATGAGATTCATGGTGGTTGAACAGAGAAATTTAATTTTCCTATGCATGTTCAGTGGTTATTGGAATAGGCATTTTTAATAAGGCATTATTAATTTGAACTATCACGATTATGATGGGCATGGCTTAATAATGAATTGTGTGCATTAAGATAATGAATGACTGGAAGAAAGCCTAAATGGGAAGACCAAAATGTAGAAAAGGCTAGTGTAATGATTTAAGCCCTGAGTAGGCCTTGAGTATGGAATCTAATAATGATATTAGAGTGGCATAGCAAAAGTTTGGTGGAAGATGGTGAGAATTGATATAGTTCAGTTGATGTGTAATTGTTTGATATGCCAAAATGATATGATAAAAATTAGATATTCTTCCTCAAAAAGAGAGACTTGAGGTTTTGAAGATAAAACTTTTTGTAAGGGGGATGGAATGTAATATCTCAGGATTTTAGGTAATGAATAATTTTATTATGAAATAACGAGGCAACGTTGGAGCTTGAAGAGATGATGAATGCCAAGTATCCTTACCTCTAGGATGAATTTTAAAGTTTCAAGGATAAAACCTTTGTAAGGAGGGTGGAATGTGACAACCCAAAAATTTTTTTAAGTACAATTTTCAATTATAATAAAATTTTTGGTAATTGGTGGCATTAAATAATTGGAAATTTAATATGATTTTTGATATTTTTAGTAATTTCACCCTTTTGGAGTAGTATTAGTATTTAAACTATTATTTCTTTGTACAAACTCTGAATTGGATGATTTTTTTGATTGTTTAGATAATTTCTTGGATTAAACTTTCATATTGACTACTTTTCCTAATTAAGCTTATATTTTGATTTATAGGTCCATAAAGTAGTGCCTATTGAATTAGAGATGGTTGTAGTGTTTTGGCTATTACTTTTTCATGAGAAATCAGAATATACTGATTTTTAATTCATTAGAATAATGATGACAAAGGCTGTAAATTTGGTGTTTAACACTTTTGATAAATCATCCCCCATATGTGCAAAATATTTGTGACAAATGACATTTATTACAATAACATATGTATTTAGTTAAAATTAGATTTTTATGAACATTTTGAATGTTAACTGATGATCAAATTGCTGCCCAATTTAGGTATGATTAAAAGTGATGATATAGCTATTGAATGTGATGATTTAATTATACAAAAAATTTATTTTATATGGGACATGGATTATGGTGTATTAATTAGCATATTAATGTCCAAAATTAGAAGTTAGTTGATAATTTAGTTGCTACCCAATTTTGATTACTATTGATTACATAAAATTATGTTAATCACATCTATAGTAGTAAATTAATGATACATGAATATAAGTATATTATACATGTTATAACTATCCAAATTGTAATAGAATTTAATTTGAAAATCTAATGTGAAATCAGTTGGGAAATATTGGACAAATGGTGGGTTTAGCTTGAGAATTGCATCAATCAAGGAGTCTAATTGGGGATAAAGTTTGCTGACTTCTAATTATAGAGAATACATTAATTCAAGGAGCAAAATTGGACATAATTTTCTGGATTTCTAAGTTGGGAATATGCATTAATTGAGGGGAATAAGTGACTATGCAAGCTACCAATTTCCTAATAATAGATCTAATGCAAGTTCTATGGAAAGAAGACTCCAAAGAAATCATAACCCCAATGAATACCTCTATTTTAGCTTGTTTCATCCTCTTCTCCTCAATGCTAATAGTTTTTTTTCTTCCTCCTTCTCAACGTCAATAAAAAACCATATTCATCTTCCACTAATTTCTCCTTCATCTAATCTAAGTGTGCAGCAAGGTTTTCATCAATCAATCATTAAATTAAGTGGGTAGCAATATTCTCTAATTTTCCAATGTGAAAGGTGAGTTTAATTACAATGCTTTGATTTATTTTAGCATGGGAAATCATGATTTATGAGAGCTCTAAGATGTGAGGGAAATTAATTAGGGATTCGTGCAATTAGGGTTTCCCATGGTGATGAAATTCGTAGATATTATGGAACCCTAGGAAAAGGGGTTGAATTGAGTTATTTTGAATGTGAATTTCTTTCAAAATCATGGGGAAATAATATTAATATGAAAAACTATAATTAATTTCATCAAATATGTGAAAACTAGGGTTGTTTACTTAGTTGAAGATGTGGTGAATGTAATCCATGAATTTAACAATGATTTATTTGTTGTATATGATAAGGTTAATGTGGATTTATATTGGCATGAGAGATTAAATTGAAAATCATGAAGTTAAGGGTTATTTACTTTGTGGAGATCATGTGGAAAATGTTATGAATTATTATTGAGGATTTATGTGTCTAATCTTGTTAATAATAAAGTATAATCATATGAAAACTTGACTAGGATGAATCATGTATGAGAATTTATAAATGGGAAGTCAATTATGGAAAAGTTAGGCACTGTTTTACAAATTCATGAAATTAACAAATTGTAAATTGAGAAACATGATAATTAGAATGATTATACCTTAAAAGGTAATGTATAAAGTGTTGAATTGTTGAATGGATGAATGGGAACGGAAAACCCTAGAATTGAACTTGGTTAAGAGGGTGATAATGAAAGGGATATCAATTTGCATAATTGTAGCATGTAAATACTTTAATATGCTATGATGAATGTAGGATTTGAGACTTAATTGAAAAAGTGGATTATTTTAGATGCTTGGCATAGAAGGAAGAAATCCAGATTTGTGAAGAATTGAGGTAAGTAGGTTTCTCCTGAATTCGTGCATGATTGGACATGATCTTGTATACTTGCATACGAGCACCGAATTTTATTGATATTGGTTTGAATGCTGTGTAATTGAAAATTTGAAACCATTTAAGGTTTGGATTTGATCATGTGCATATTATATCATGAATGGAGTTTTTATTGTATTATATTATGATTCGATTTTTGGCCATTTGACATGAGTTGAGCATAGTATTGGCATGCATCTAGTTGAGTTATATGAGTAGATATGTGATATATACTGTGTGGCTTAGTGTACAGCCTATGGCTTGTTGATTTCCTATATGGCATGTATAGCCTGCGTGGCTAAATGGTTGCCAGTGTGGCTATTTGGTTGCCCGTGTGGCATATGGAGCCATTGTGGCTATGTGTTGGCCTTGATGGTCTATGATAGTGATATGTTCAGATTGGCATGGCATGATATTTAAGTGATGTTGAATTATAGTTGTGAGTTTGATACACTTGAATTCCTCAATAGATGTGGTTAGTATTAGTTAACCTGTTGTGATCCTTGTGGAGCGATGAGGGCAGGGCACTCTTGGGACTTTGCACAAATGTTGAATTTTTAGCACTACAGGAGGTATACGTGGTAGGCTTCTAGCCGAGGATAAAGGGATGGACCATCTGCACATTGAAGAGGGGTAAAGTGATTTCTTTATCTTTAGTAAGTCTTGATAATGATGCATTGATAAATTATATGTCTTGATGAGGATATCATAATGATGCTATTGTACATGAGTCTTGGTTATGAGTATGACTCAATGCTAATGATGTATTTGGAGCATATGTCTAATCTGGGTGAGTTAGGTTCTAGAAACAAAGACATGTGTATTGTGGGCATGGGTACATGTTGCATTGTCATGACATTTTGCATACTATAGATTTATACATTGCTTGGATTGAGTATATGTATTTGAGCATGCTCTTCCCTTTGACTATTTCCTTATAGTTTTTACTTTGCCTACTTACTGAGTTTGCCCAGACTCACACCGTTTTATTGCCATTTTCAGTTGACAAGCCAGATGATGGAGCCCAGTTGGGGGTTGGGACTCATGACTAAGAGTAGGGGACAACCTCTATGATGTGTGGATGAATTAGAGTTTTGAACTCATATGTGGATATGACATCTAATGTGTATAATTTTGTAAATAGAAAGGTTTCAATTCTTAAGGTTTATTAGGTAAGTATGATATAGTTATCTTAGCATATCATTATGTGGATTATACCTATATGTTTTTCTTATAGGTCTTATTGTGCCTTGCAGTTACAATGAGGCTTACCTTATGATTCTGGGCAGTGTGGGTGTTTGTTGTGTTAATTATGATAGTGATGTGATGTGAGAATGAAATATTAAATGTTATCCAGGATAAAAGATAGTCAAAATGCATAGGCCCTTGGGCGGGCTGTTACACCCATCAATTCCACATATTCACAATATATAAGCATTCTTTAATTTAAAACTAGGGGATACTTTTTATTTCGCCAATCTATACACTCATAAGGATCATGGGATATTCTCTATCCCCAATCAACCACACATGCATACACTCATGTGTATTAGAGAAAACATGGGATACCTATTATTCCCATCTGTCATCAACTTACACATTTATGTGACATAATAACATCAACTAATACAATAGAATAGGATATCTGTTATCCCCATCCATCAATTCATACATATACATGATCATGGGATATACATTATCCCCAATATTTCACATAGTCACACACACCTGTGATTATAAGTATGATTATGGGGTATGAGCTATCCCCAAAAATCCATTCTTCATATACATATATCATAACAATTACAACCAAATGAGATATCCAATATCCCCACCTATTCATACATGCCCGTATACAAACATCGGGATAACTATTATCCCCATCAATCAATATAGTCAATCAAAAAAGAGCTTACTTACCTATGTGAAAAGCCATTTTATAATCTTCATGTTCCCTAGCTTGGCTTCCGATCAATACTTGAATGACCCTATACATAAATATGTACCAAGATTTCAATTTATAAAAGTTTCTCTTACCAAGGGATTCCCTCATACATTTGTTGTGCATTAGCTAGGCATCAATGTCCATAATGACATAACACATTATCCAATTCATATTCAACACCTTTTTAATATCAAGATAACTCCTTTAGTAGTTAATTACATCCTAGGTATACTAATCCTTTATCCCAATCCATTAGGATTCTAGGGTTTCACTCAAACCCTTTTATTCATGATATAAAATTTTTTGAGGCAATTCCTCAAACATGCAATAAACACCATTAACTAGATTCATTTCTAGTAACTTCACAACATAATTAATACTAAATTAACCTCAATAATAGTGAACTAACACCTATAACAAGTTAATTAAGCTCCCAATTCAATCAAGTGGCTACCTAAGTTCATTATACATAATTTCCTTTTTCATTATGGCAGTTCACCAAACATTTCACCTGTATAATTTGAATCATAATAATTCAATAAAGAGTTCCAAGAGGATTTCATTTTCAATCATACATACTTATCATAAAACATGATTTATAAGTAATTAATCATAAAAACAAGTTAATGAGGCCATTGACTTACTCAATTCACTGTTTAAACCACCTACAGATGAAATCCCCTTTTCTCATGCCCAAATCATCCTTGAAACACTTCAAGCACTCAATTATTCATTTCCTCCATGATAAAGTAACAAACCCCCATCATTTCCCCCAAAAGCTACTATTCATGAAACCCTAGCAAGCCAAATTCATGAAATTAAATGGGGAAAAGTGCTTACCTTTAAATTTGAGCTTGGCTTCTTGCCTTGCTAAAGAATCTAGCCCCAACTTTGCAAGAACACACCATGAATCTCAGAAAAATCAAATTTCCATCTTCTTTCACCTTTCAAACAACTAGAACTTGGGCATGGATGTTAAACCAAATGGTATATGTGGCAAACAGCCAAGTTTTAATGATGAGCAAGAGTATATGAGTGAACATTTGAGGTACTAATAGCCATGTTCCCTAGTGTTGTAGAGATAGATATAAAAGATGTTCAGGAAAAATAACTCAAATCAATGGATGGCATAAACAAGGAATTTTATCATAAAAAGGTCCATTATATTAGAAAAAATAATAAAAAAGTATGATACTAGAACTTTGAAAAGAATTATGAAAATATTCTTGAAGCTACATCATCCTAGCTTTGCAAGTAACCAAGACTCATATGATCTAAGCATTCAAAAACACTTCAATTGAAGGATATAATTAGAATTAGAAACATCACAAGGTAATTCTGACAAAGCTTCAAACTACCATTGTCCTGCTTAGACAAAGTAAAGCTGTGGACAAAGTTACTCAGACAAATTGCTCCACAGACAAACTTGATCAAACTCCACATAGCATTTGTCCCTAACCAAAAGACAATAGCAAAGGTCGGCACTTGACTTCAGACAAATCAACAACACTATGGTTATTTTTCTACAAACAAAGTCAATCATGATGTAGTTGATTGTCTCTACACTCTAATGAAGACTTATTTTGTCTATGACTAACCATAGACAAAGTAAGAACATTTCAAAATTGACAGACGAAGTAAAGGACTACAAACAAATTTTCTCGAATGAAGTGAACTTTATTGCATGACTATATTTATCCGATACTTACTACAGACAAACTAAAGACGTTATAGTTTACACAAATGAAGTTGATCGAACAACCTAAGCTTCATTACGCAATCTAATTTGTTTGATACTTAATATAGATAAATCAGAAGTGCTACAACGGACTCAAAGAAAGTCATCCTCGTCACTTGATTCTACTCAAAACCAATTTGTTTGTAACTAACAAGAGATAAACTGGACTTGCTCAGACAAATTATGGCTGAATTACTCAGAAAAATCTTAACGAGTAGAAATTACTTATATCAAACAATGCTAGCTATACTTTCTGAATAAACTTCCACTTAAGCAAATCATATTAACTATGGACAAAACAACTTAGCTAAAGTTGGAAAGAAACTTCACAGGACAGCAGCTTCTAACTAGTCAACAGTTCCATTCTCAGAAAGCTATGTATCCTTAGGCTTAATGAGCATCTTTCCAAATCTATGAAAGAGTCAATAGTGCAGTATCTCCGTATCATAGATTTGCCAGAAACAACAATACATCTTCTTTAAGGTTAGCATTGTAGGCTTTCCTGCTGCTACAAATTAATTAGAAGACAACTTTGCAATGGAAAGAAAATCAAAACGGTCTTCAACATTTATTGGAAGCCTTCTATCGCCAATGGACAGAGATTTCATATACACTATAAAAGAAGTGCAAAGACAAAGAAGAAAAATGAGGAAGAACAAAGAAAGAAAGAGAGAAAAGGAAAAGGAAAAAGTGCCTAATTGAGTAACCTCTCTCTCAACAAAGGTTTCCTCCAAGATAATCAATCTCCATAGAGCTAAATGATAATATGCTTGTAATGCTCTATCATCACCATCTGAGTTTTGGCATATTGACATCTTTTGTGCTTCATTGAGTATTCATTTTATGTGTGCCTAATTGATGTACAAAACAGCCTAGCAAAGAGGCAATATGTTGTACAACTTTATTGAAGTCTATCTGCTATATGAGTTTATGGTGAGCTAAGGAAAACCACATTATAAGAGTTGTTGGTGATTGCAGGAAAACTATCAAGTATGCTGGTAATCTTTAAAACTAGTGAGTTTGTTGTGAGCTTGGGATATCCACATTGTGAGAGTTGATGGTGAGCTCAAGAAAACCACCAAGTTTTCTAGTGATCTTTGAAACTAGTGAGTTTTTGGTGTACTCATGAAAACCAGAGTATTTTCCATTATATGAGATATAGTGGAACTTAAGGCATAAGTAGTGTGTGATGAGAATGCAAAATGTCATATTTTATTCTCCTAATACTTCATCTTTTGCACCTAATACTTCATCTTTTGCA
>JAYJMB010000896.1:3767-17427 GCA_036873735.1 Pouteria campechiana | reverse complement strand
TCCAACTCTTTCATAAGTTTCATCTTATCTTCTTGTGAAATGCCTATTGCGATTTCGAAACGTGAAGCCATTTGGGGCAGAACCACCGGGGATGGGATCGCCTGTTGAGGTTCGCCTTATGATGGGGGTCTTTGTGATGTTGACCCTTGTCTTTTAGCAGTGAATGGTTGTTGCCTTCTGTCTATGGTTGGCTTGACCAATTCTTTTGGCTGCTCCAGTTCATTCGATGCCACCTCATAATATTGGGCTTCTGAGAAGAATGCCTCTGTGAATGGTCTTAAGTCAGCTGAGACACGCCTCATTATGCCATCCTGGTAAAACTTAAAGCATTGGTGCACTGTAGATGCTACAACTTGGTATCGATGCAACCATGGCCTCCCGAGCAACAAATTGTAGGACGTTGGTGCATTAATGATATGACAATCGACCTTTGTGACGAACCCTTGAATATCAAGACTCAAAGTGATAGTCCTCATAGTCCTCTGACTCCCTTGATTAAAGCCTTGAATCATGAGAGTGCTACTTCTGAGAATGGATGGGCACATGCCAATACGCTTTAGTACTTTGAGCGGCAGAATATTTACCGCAGATCCTGGATCCAGCATAATGCGGTTAATCCTCTCCCCTGATAGGTCGCCACTTACAAACAAGGACAATTATGCTCTGTATTTCCCAACAACAAGTCGTCGTCCATAAAAGTGATGGTTTGGTCACATTCAACGGTATTAGCAACTTCTGCCAGGTATCGATCCTTGACGGACTCATCTAGCAGCGCATTTATGAGCACTTGTCGAGACTCTTTAGAGAGCTGAAGTGCATAATATATGCTCAGTCTCGTTGGAATTCTACACAAGTGAGCCACAACATCATAATCTGGCTTATTTATTAATTCCGGAGCTTGCCTTTCTTCGACAGGGGGACAAGAGATTCCAGGCACCTGCTCTTCCTGCATTGGTGCCTTTCCTTTGTCCTGAATTGCAGTCCTCCCAAATCGTAATACGGTCATTATTTTCGGTGACTCAGATGCTTCTTGTGGAGCATTCTCTGCATTTAGCACAAAGTCAATCATGTTGCAAGATACCTCCATGGGTTCTAATGATTCTTGGACTAGTAGCTTGAGCAGTCCAAGAAATGAAGTAGGCATTTCTTTGGGCAATGGAAAGGCTTTCCCTAATGCGATACTACATTCCCATATTACGCGTCTTCCTTCTCGCAATACGGGGCAATAAAGACGAATGTTACACCATCTCAAGGCGAAATCATAGAGATGTTCCCCTTTGAGAGGATGAACTCCCCGCACTAGTGCTCTAGAGAACTGGGAGGTGTAGTAATGAAATCTGTGTACAAATGTTTCAGAAAATGCTTCCTAAGACCTAAATGATTCGGCCGGCAATGTTGCAATCCATTTTAGGGCGTTGCTATTACCAACCAATGAAAAGGGAAAGCCCTTGATTGCGTATGCCTCATTTTGCGACATCATTCGCACTAGGGCTTGATACTGGAATAAGTGTCCGATGGCAGCCTTGCAACTTTCTTTGAATAACTTCATCATGGGCCATCCTAAGTAACAAATTTGCTTAGTTTCTGGAATGGCCGTTAAAATAGGGGCCCTCATATAGTGCAAGTATTTGAGGACCCTGACAATGTGCGATTCGATGAACACTTGTTCCTTCGAATGGTCATCCGCCGCTCTCATCTTCTTCTTTTCGGCTTGATCGAATGCCTCTATGAAGTTGGACGACATTCAATGGTGGAAATAGGCCCTTTTTGCTAGGCAAAGATGGATATCTTCTGCTTCCAGGCGATCAAGCGATTGTTGATCGCTCCAAGCAGCATCCCTCCATTTGTGAACATAATTAGCCGTGTTCTCACCATAATGTTAATCCCAGTTAACAAGAGACTTCCTGATTCCTTCCCTTCTTTTAAGAAAGGAAGCGTAGCAGGAACATATCTTGTAAGGGGACCCAATCCTTGACCCCCTGAATGGCTTGAGTTTGGAACCAGTTCTTCTTCACCTCCGAGGAAAGTGAACTTTGAAAATTTCAATACATCTTGGTGAGGTCTGGATTTTCTCTGCCGCACTCGTCAGCATAGCGGAGGAGATGCACGACTAGTGAATCACCAATGTTGAATATGGTGAAACCTTGGCGTAGGTGCTTCCTTTGGCGGTCGCGCCTTCTACAAGAGCGTTCTCGCTTCTTATTTGGTTGGCTAGTGGAGGCTCTCCTCCGCCAATATGATAACAAGGTGGGACCATTGGATATTCAAACATACTATCCCCTTCAGAGCCTGGGACACCCCTAGTTTCTGAGTATGGCAAATTGTCCCAAAACGTCGTCCATACTTCATCCACAGCTGATGAAGACGACGGCGATGGCCTCCAGGTATAGAGCTCTGGACAACCCTGAGCAAGGTGGGCTTTTTCCTTCTTTTTCCCTACTATATTCCTGTAGAAGGGTTTAAGCCTCTCAGGCTGGAGGTAATCCCCAACAATGTATGGCTGGAACCATGATGGCCAGCAGTGTATCCTTTTAGGATATGGAAATAAGTCATTCAGACACTCTTCCATTTCTTTCTGCTTTGCATGTTTGATCTGATGCTTTCATCCCTTACGTCTTGCTGACGAGACTTCTGGGACATCTTTTGGATAGATAAGATCCCAAACTTTGTCATCAACCATGACTCTCTCCCGCACCTCCTGGCTAAAGGCTTTTGAGAACGGATGATCGAATTCCTATCCTAATGCTGCTAAATCAAGAATTTCTTTTACTGATATGTTGTGGGATGTTGCCTGTGCATCCTTTTTCGGTGTAATTATCCAACTCTTCATGCAATGGTTAATAATTCTCCTCACTGCCTTGTATTTAACCGTTGGGTGATTGATACCCCCATGGTAATGGCAATATAAGGGGTGGTTCACCTGATCTACTTTTGCTGGGAACAGGGGTTCTGGTAAACTTATATTGCCTGATTGAATGAGCCCCAATAGGATAAGTACTACTTCTTCATCAGAGTACTGGTATTTTGGCTCTAGTATCTCCCTCTTCTTCGATTGTCTATCATTACCACTAGTTTTCGCCTTAGTGGTGTTGACAGAAGGGTTCTGCTTGCTTCTTTCATATTCGTTCTTCTTGGATCAGAGGGCAACACTATCTTTTTGCCTGTCATCCTGGACTTTGCCTTTTCCAGAGAGGGAAAGGAGGCGTTCCTTTCGGCTTGCCTCATTGGCCAGCTCTCGAAAATTGGCGATCTGCTCATTCATGAGGATCGCGAGGTCGATCTTAATGCCGTTGCGACATAAGTGGACTCTTTGTTCCTTCGTTAAAGTCGCCTCGCATTTCCTAGCTACTTTCTACCAAAGATAGATGAATTCCTCTACCGATTCATCATCCTTTTACCTCATTAGAGAGAGGTCAGCTAATGTCACATCTTTCTTAGTGACAAAGAACCTTGCTAGGAATAAGTTCTGCATGTCATTCCAGGTCTTAACTAACCCTGCCGGAAGCATCAAATACCATTGGAATGCCGGTCCCTTGAGCAATGAGCCGAATAACCTCAAGCAGAGATTGTGATAGACAATATAATTTCCCATCTTGAGTTGAAAAGGGTGAGATGATGCTGGGGATCATCCGTTCCATCAAATGTATGAAAGTCTACCATCTGGAAGCCTAGTGGGAATGGCTCGCTCTCGATCTCCAGCGTATACGGCCGATGATAAATGTTTGGCACCTGAGAAGGCAGGGTTATTTGCCACTGGGCCATCCAGTCGTTCATCAACTCATTAAAGTATGTCATGGGGTCCTGGTTCGTCTGATATGGTTATGCACGCGCATTCGTGCCGAACGGTTGTGGCAGAACGTTCATGCCAAATGGCTGTGCACCAACATTAATATTGGGCGGTCGCCGAGGTGAAGCGACTGGAGAGGCAAGGGGTGAGGCATCCGGTCCTAGGGGATCCCCTCTTAGTGGGTTAAAGACGAACGGCCCTGGCGGTATAACCGTTCCCATGGAGGGAAGATTGGGAGGACGTGCAGCATTAGATGGTTGGCCAGGGTTGAAAGTTTGGCCAACGTTCTGCTGTGCATATGCCTCTCTTAACCGCTGATTTTCAGTCTCAAGTAGTTCCAATCGCCGCATTATCTCTTCTATGGAAGTGGGAGCTGTACTTCCCTCAGCCATGTAGGATGTGACCGTCGGGATGAATTGATGTTTGTGCATTAATTGGCGGGGAGATGCAAACACTTGATCTTCCCATCCAGCATCTTCTGACAGAGAGTGAAATATTGAGGGAGGCACCATGGAGCTAGCCATTGACCTCGTGATGACTCCCTGACGAGGTGGGCTAGGCGATGTCGGTGACAAGCTCCCATCAACCGAAGTGGTGCAGACACTAACAGGCTGCACTTTCCTCCTCTTCTGATTATTTTCCTCGAGCTGCCAGAATCAGCCCTTCTTTCTCTCTTTCCTGCCTTTGATGCCTCCCTTGGCATCTGTAAGGTGCCCGTTCTGTCGATCTCTCTTCTCTGAGAATAAGAGAGATTGGCCAAAGCAGAGAACATGTTGCTTTCCCAGTATTTCTCCTGGGATGGAGATGGTCTTCTCACTATTATAGTGTGCTTCTTGGATGACAACTTCCATCCCTCCTTCTTTTCTTGAATGGTCAACTTATGGGTTGACCTCTTCTTGGGCTTTCCTTTCTTCATCGTCCATCTTCTAGTTCCATCGGCAGGTTGAATATAACCCTTAGAAGCTTTGCTCTGCGCATTCCTTCCAAAAGGGCCAGCAAGTTTGGGATTAAAGGGAGCTCGTGTCTGCCTCCCCTTGACTGCATAGGTGAGGCTGACAACTACAACCTTCTTCTGCTTTGGGAAAGTGGAGATCCGGGCACCCCCGGTATTTGGGGAGTTTGGAGTTGTATTGTAGACAAACTCGTCTCCAATGATCCTAGGAGCATGAGGGAAAAAAACTTTTCTCATGCCTCCTATTCTTCTTGTGCTTCTTCTCAACCTCGTTGTTGGAAGTTGAGCTAGTAGAAGTCACTTCTGGAGCCGTGAGGGTGATATCCAATGTCGTCGGAATCACTCTAGAAGTTATCGGCATAGCTCTGGGCAAGGGGAAGACCAGAGTCACATCCCTCTTATAGATAGTAGGCGTTGGGCCGATCGGCACACTAATGAAGGAGTGAGGAACACTCCTGTCAAAGTTGTGCGGGGTGTTGACGGCAAAGCTGCCACCTAGCAGAAATCCAAATGTGAGTGAGGTTGCCATTGATCTTGAGAGGAGGAAGAGAGTGTGAAAAAAAATGACGGAAGATCTGCAAAGATCAACAAAAGAATTTGGTCAGTTTCATGAAAGAACAAAGTCTCTAAGATGCATTAGTATCACTTTTCCTTAGAGATGAAGGGTGGGATGTTTCACATCAGGTTCACCATTTTGTTTCAACGGGGCAGAAACATAATGAGGAAAAAGCAATGTAAATGGAACGACATGACCGAAATTGGTTGCCTTTGGAATGAATCCAATAATTTCCATCATTATTAATTTCCTTCAATAGATTATATTTGCCGTGTACATCAGAAGAATTGTATGTTCACATCCCAGACCACAAGTGGTCCTAATTACATTTCCACAATGGAGAAAACCCTTAATTAAAAGTATAATGCATCTTAGAAACTTCAAAATAAAACACACACACTCTCTCTCTCAAAATAGATGTGTGCTATCTTTGGGATCGCCGAGCACATTACGATGACTTGATATTTAGGAGATCGCCTCAAGTTAATGGGCGGATGGGGTGACACGGTTCTATACTAGGTTTCTAGACACTAGATCAACTAGAAAATGGGCATTTGATCCGATTGGTTTGTCCCGGGTGGAATCAAGACCGGGTGATTTCTATTGTTTAGACTGTAAGAAACCATAGAGACAGTAGATGTTTTATGACCCAATTGGCATATCCCGAAAGGACTCAGGACCGGGTAATCTCTATTGTTTAGACCTGAAAGAGATCAGAAGAAAACAGGCGACCTAGGTTTGGTTAAGCCTTTTCTCATTGCCCATGAGAAGCGTAGGAAGAATGGGCTAGGTTAACTAGGTTTAGCTAGGCTCTCTCAATTACCCATGAGAAGCTTAGAAAGAGTGGGCCAGGTTGACTGGGTTTAGCTCGGCTCTCTCAATTACCTATGAAAAGCTTAGGAAGAGTGGGCCAGGTTGACTGGGTTAGGTTGCTTTGATGAACAGTACATGCTAAGGTTTGACTCGGTGGGTCACGATTCAGTGACTCGGTCCTAGACTTAGGCTTTTGAATGACTTGATGGTTGGTGGTTACTAAGGTTTGACTTGATGAGTCATGACTCAGTGACTCGGTCCTCGACTTAGGCTTTTGAATGACTTGATGAGTGGTGTTTTTCAATACCCCGTGGAAAACTGCAAGCGGGCGATCTCTGCCGTTTATACTATGCGAGATCGAAGATCCAGATTACATAAATTAAGCCTGATTACACTTTGAGTTAATTAAGCCTAATCATGATTAGCACTAATGACAGTGATTAGTGCTGATGACATTTCTGAGATGATGTCGTTAACTTCCTGATTTGTAGGATGGTTACATGGTTTAGTCAGGATTCAACAGATTTTAATGCATTTAGGATGTCTAACTCAATGTTATCCTGTTTTTCATTAGCCATATGGGGCCCACCATTACCATAGTATGGGTGGAACCCATGCATGTACCATGGTAGGGCCACGGCAAAGTGCCCTCAGGCACTAGATAGGTTACCAGTGGCCAAGGGCTACTGGCGTCAAGTGAGGCACCTGCCTCTTGAAGACTCTTCAAACTCCTCCTCCAAGTTCTCGGTTCTCGTCGTTGTCTTCCCATCGTCTTTTCGAGAAGAAAGAGGGGGTATTTATAAGCTCTGGGTCCTCTGAGGTAACTTAGGAATTTTAGCTCCACCATGGGGGCATTTTGGTGAACGCTTGGAAATATGCCCAGCTTCACCAGTGGGGGCATTTTGAGAATTCCAGCTCCATTGGGGCATCCTGGGGATTCCAGCTCAACCATGGGGGCATTCTGGGGATTCCAGCTCCACCATGGTGCATTTCGGGGCAGGCGGGCAGTCCCTGATTGCGTATGCATCGGGTTGTACCACGTCGTCCACTGCTCATCTTCATAGGTGTCGGTTGCGCGGCCATGCCACCTCGTCTGCACAGCACGTCAGCGGTGGCATGGGGAGATCGACGATGGCTACTTGACTAACTCGCCTGGCACGTCAGCATTTGCACGGCACGTCGAAAGTGGCTTGGGGAGTTCGACGATGGCTGCGCAGCTAACCCACCTCGTCTGCACGGCACGTCAGTAGTGGCATGGGGAGGTTGACGATGGCTGCTCGACTAACCCACCTCGTCTACACGGCACGTCAGCAATGGCATGGGGAGTTCGACGATGGCTGCTCGACTAACCCACCTCGTCTGCACGGCACATTAGCAGTGACATGGGGAGATCGATGATGGCTGCGCGGCTAACACACCCTATCTGCACGACACGTCAGCAGTGGCATGGGGAGTTCGACGATGGTTGCTCGGCTAAACCACCCTCTCTGCATGGCACATCAATGACGACGCGGGGCAAATCGATTCCATGGCTGCTTCTGGTGGGTTGTCCCTTTGCCGTCGACATTCTGAACCTCGCGGCAACCCTCGCCGCCATTTTTCCACCATTTCGCCGCTGACAATCGTCGCTTGTCCGGTGAGCTAAACCGCCATCGACAAATGGATTTTGGCAGGAGAGGTGAAATTGAAGACGCATCAACATCTTTTCCGCTGGCGATATTCAACGTCCGTCGGGTAATCCATGACAATCAAAAAATCGACGATTGCTTTTCGATTTCGGTGCGGGTGCTGCTGCCGTCGATCCTCCTTTCCCATCGCTGAAAATCTCGAAAGATGCTTAAATGGTCATCGTTTCATCCGCAAGTTGCCGCTGTAATTCCAAGGTCCGACCACCGATCGGCCAATCCACTATGACAACAGCGTTCTGGTCAACGTCCTGATCTCCAGCGGCCATTTGCCACATCGAGTCCCTGACCCCGATGGCCGGGAGGCAAAGAACAGGGCGCTAGTACGCCTTGCTTCCTCGCTATCAAGCAACGTTGCCACCGGCCGGTTAATCTGCTCCGTTCCAGGACTTGATGTTGCTGTTCCAACACTAGTGCTGATCTTGCCGCGCCAGATTGTCCTTCCTGGTCGCTGGCGAATTCAGCCATATGCGGTAAAACCCATCAGTTTTACCCGTGCATCGCGTTGCGACATCGCCGTCCGACCATCGGATGGTCGATCTATTCTGGCCATGACGCCTCCGGCGTCGCGCCGATGCTGGACAACCCCTTGCCATGCCAGATGCTTGCCTTTGGTCGCTGAAAGATGCAGGACAGGGTGGCCTTCTTCCTCGCTGCCGGCAATGTTGCCGCTGTAACCTTCTCGCTGTCAACCGGGATGGGCTCAGACTTCCATTCCCTGCTTACCGGCGATGGCTGATAGAGCTACCAAATTGCCTAGACGGAGACAACGCTGAGCAGGGTTGGTTGGGCAGTGTCGGTGTCTCCGGATTTGGAGTCGACGCATAAGCTTCTCACGTGGCTCAATGCGCGATATGATGTTCGTGGCATGATGCTTGGAAACCTGAACTCTGGTTCCATGGTATGATGCTTGAGACGAGCGCTTGCTGATCCTCGTAAGCAGATCCGCAGAAACATCCTCGTAAGCGGATCGGCAGAAGCATCAGGACATCCTCGTAAGCGGATCCGCAGAAGTGTCAAGACCTCCTCGTCAGCGGATCCACAGAAGCGCCAGGACCTCCTCGTCAGTGGATCCGCAAAAGGATCAGTGGCCTCCTCATAAGCGGATCCGCAGAAGCATCAGGACCTCCTCGTCAGTGGATCCGCAGAAGCATAAGCGGGTCCGCAGAAGCATCAACGATATTCTCGTGAGTGGATTCGCAGGATCATCAGCAGCGTCCTCGTAAGCGACACCGCAAGAGCATCAACGACATCCTCATAAGCGGCTCCGCATAAGCATTAGCGGCGTATTCGTCAGCGGATTCGCAGGAGCATCAGCGGCATCCTCGTAAGCGGCTCCGCAGAAGCATTAGCGGCGTACTCGTTAGCGGATCCGCAGGATTGTCAGGACATCCACGATAATCGTTAGCATAGACAGCGTTCCTGGTCTCGATTTGAAGACGCGTATCTGTATTTCCTTAGCCACTCTTGATGGATGCCATGGGGGAGATCCAGCCTGCTACCCCACCATTCTGCTGTCATTCGAAGGACAGGGGCGTTGATGTGGGGCCCGACTGGCAAAGTTGTTGACAACGGATGATCACAGGTCAGTTTCGGATCTCGCCAGACTTAGAGAAGATGAGCAGAGATTACTGCCTCTGTCGGCTGAGGATGTTTTTTTTTTGTTCCCTGCTTGTGCTGTCCGAACTAGAACATTCGTCTAACTGTAAAATTTGCTTTGTCATTTCTAGTTCATGCTACTACAGCCTAATTATAATTAGTACTAATGATAGTGATTAGTATTAATAATAATTCTTAATTAATTTAAGATAATGTCATCATCACTGTGATTTATGGGGCATTTCCAAGGTAGCTCTGACATTTACAGGGTTTAATCTGCATTTTGTCAGTTTAAGTATATTTTAACTGTTCAATCCGACATCATCTTATTATCTGTTAATCATGTAGGACCCACTATTACCACAGAGTAGGTGGGACTCATATGTGTACCATAGTAGGTCATTGTAGAGTGCCCTTAGGCACCAAAAAAAATATCCAGTAAGCTACAAGCCTCTAGCATTAAGGAAGGCACCTACCTCGTGAAGGGTAAAATTCAGTAGGCTAAAAGCCTCTAGCGTTAGGGGAGGCACCTACCTCATGAAGAGTCCTCAAAGCCATCAGTCCAGAATTCTCTATCTCCAAAAATGAGCAAATGAAAGGGTATTGATAAGTTTCCAAGGCTTGACTATGCTACTTGAGAGTGGATTGTAAAATTCCTAACTACGCTCCTCGGGAGAAAAATGCAAATTTCCTGACTACGCTCCTTGAGAGCGGTGTCAGAGATTTGCCTGTGCTTATTGAGAGCGGTGTCAAAAGTTTTGCCTCTAACTGTACTCTTTGGGTCCCATGCCTTTTACAATGCATGTGAGGTGCTGAAGGCAGAATCTCCGTGTATTCTCACGTTAACCCTTATCTGGTCTCAACTGCATGCCTGGTTGTCAACCAGATGAAATTACTTAACATGATAATGCGCCCCTTAATAAAATTCCCCCAAACACACTGCCTATTTAGTTAGATATGTCCAACTGAAATTTTCGACCGAATAACATATGATAAATTCATCTAATTTTTTTTTTTAGATATGTCGTTGTTCACTGAAGAAGACTTGCATTCAATGAGTCATTTTCCAGACATTGCAATTCCATTTCAAGTTGCATCCAAGTGGAGGAAGATCTGACTACACCCCCTTGTGCCTGCCACGCTGACCACGCATGCTAGTGGGGTTTTGCTCTTCAACTACGTGTGGGAGGAGCGTAATCAGATCTCAACTACGCTCCTGCTTTTGGTGTCTCCTGAAGCATTACCTATGTACTTGAAATGGAGAGAATTCTTGTTCACAGCCTCTGCATTCTAGACGTCCCAGCAGCCTTGACTACGCGCCTGGCTGAAGAGGCACCCCTACAACATGCATGTTTTTAGAAGGCTCAACTACGCGCCCAAAGATTTCCAGCAATCCTTGTTCACTTCTGCACTTGAGCTTTTGTCTACACTAGTGAATGGTGTAGCCAAGCTGACCGCACGTCTGCCATACGCAACAACACAGGCATCCACGTTTTGGACGAAGATGTTTATTTGCACTTTAACTATGCTCACAGGGAGCATAGTCAGGCTTTAACTGTGCTTCTGCTTTGGTAGCTTTTGCCTTTAGCTACGCGAGGGAGGAGCGTAGTTAGGCCCCAGCTATGCTTCTTGATTGGGCTTACGCTAGCTTACAAAATGGGTTTCCTCCCGCCTACACCACCTACTTCTCAATTTCGTTTTCTGACTGCTTGGTTTAGTGTTTAGCTGGCACTCTGAATGGAGAGAGTGGAAAGGCGTAGACGTCCCTTGCCTATGCTCGTGACTGGGGAGACGTCTTCGTTTGCACTTCAACTACACTCGCAGGGAGCGTAGCCAGGCTCCCTTCCCTCCAAATATGTTTCCGACAGTGCAGACATGGACTTGACTATGCGCCTTCCATTTGAAGCAACCTACCTACGCGCCCTCTTGATGGAGAAGCTTGCCTACACTTTCTCCTTCTTTTTTGCCAAGCTTGTCTACGCGCTAAGAAATCTCATTGCACCTCACCTACGCGCCTGTCATTGGAAGTGACATTGATTACACTCATCCATTCTTCCCGTTCACTGACCATCGTCCATCTGATTTTTCATAGCCCAACAAATGCCGCCGGTGGCCAACCATCCTGGGTAAGCATTTTGGTGAAATGTGCAGGATGATGGCCACCGACCCTTTGGAAAAATCATGATAGTCTTTGTTTAACAAATGGGATTTAATCACCTTGACCATGATCTTGAGCTCTGTTTGCACGGTTCAACAATTGCACTTCTTTTAATCTAGATCGTGTATTTGAAATACCACGAAACCATGATGGTTTTCTATTCTAGGAAACTTTCTGGGTAAACTTTCTGGTAGCTTTTACGCATTTCCTCTTCTGGGATCTGCTAGGCTCAACGACAGCCTCTTGCCATGCCTATAAAGCTGCTTAAAAACAGGGTTCCATTTCACATACTTACAGGCTGTTGCACAGGACAGGCTTTCTTCAACGCTATTGACGGGTTCTCTTTGAGAACCTTATTTCTTGATTTTCTTCCGCCATTGCTGGGAGAAGGGAAGTGTATTCTCTGATTCCATTTTCGTCCTCTTTGGGAGAGGTAAAAATCACTCTGTTTGGACAAACTCTGCAACCTGTAGTTTAGCATTTCAGCAACGTTGTGATGGCTTCCCCGTGAATTTCATCTTCATTCTTCCGTTCCTTTTCCACTATTACTGAAAACTTCTAATTCATCAATATTTTCAGCAAGCTTGTTGTTGATTTTTGTGGAAACTTTTGCAGAGACAGATTTTTGCTGAACTCTGCGCTTCTTCGTGTCTCGAGACGATCGGTTCTTGTGGCTTTGGACATGGTCTTAAAGGATTAAACAACCTTGTATTTTCCTCCCCCCTTCGTTGATGAAAACTGCGATCGTTTGGGATGATTTTGCACACCAGTAGCATATTGAACGATACACTCACCCATTTCATCCTTCGTCCTCCATTTCCTCTGATTGAAATAGACTCTGGATTTTTTAAATCAATTGCAAATAAATGAATCTTTTGCATAGCCAATGGAAACCACGGTTGCTTGAGATGGTTGTGTAGACTGTAGATTGCTATTGCTTCTTTCTCAGCATTTTTTTTTGAATGCACAGTTTTTCCATTGATGCTGTTGGGGAATAATCCCCCTGCTCATGTAAAATTCGCTCGTGAAGCCTCATTTATGCATCAACTTGTTGCTGGAAGAATTCAAATGGAATGGGTTCTTGTTGTTGGAAGCATCCAAATGACATGGATTTGGCTGGGGAATGACTGGCGTGCCGTTGGCTTGTTGGAAAGAAATGGCAAGCGCTCATGCGCAAACGTTTGGTTGAAGATGGTTTTTTCAGACAACCAGGTAAGAGAGAAATTCCAGCGTTCTATGATTTGGCTGCAAGCTTGTGGGGAACAAGCTTGGACGGTCAGAAAAATCTGCCTGTTGGGGCCAGGTGACTTGACGCAGCTCAAGTGGGAGATCTGTTCAATGTGGAGGAAAACGGTTGCAGGTGCTGGTTGATTCAGCACTCATTTTTGGTGGGCTCGGCTAGGATGCCCAGCGTACTTGTTGACAAGCCTGAGCGAAGAGGAAGCTTGGAGGGAAAACCATCGTATGGTTGGCTTCAGGGATGCAGCCCAGGCACGTGTTGGGTTTGCTGGAGGGAGATGAGGCTTTGGCGATCCTTCTGTTAGAGACGAGGGATTCATGCCTTCTGATAACATTAATCCTCCTTCTACTAGCACTGCCAGTGGACAAAATGCAGCAATATTGAGAAGCAACACAGAGAAGGGCAAGCTTTTTTCCCCAGTACCTTGCCCATTATGTTGTTGGCAGAAGAAGACACCTAAGGGTAGTGAACCACAGTTTAAAAATGATATAAAATGCTATAAGATGAAGAACTACAAGGGTTTCTTTATTTAGAATAATGTGAAGTTTCCGAGGCAAAAACTCCCAGGTTTTGATACTATGACTTGGGGCATTCTCTCATACGACATTTCTCTATTATGGACATAAGAAATCAGGGTCACCTATTCTTCCTTTGCTCCAACCCTTCATTTATCCAAAAGGAAGGCATAGCTAGTAGATTTTTATCAATGAAGGTTTTCACTTATTATGATGAGTGAGGGTTATTCAATGATTATTTCCTATCTCCTGTTCAAGAAATGAAAGACCCACATGAATATGTGGTAGAGACTCTTCGCCAAAGAGTTAGTTAGTTAGCGGTTATTAGTTTACATGCGAAGGTAAGAGGGGGTGA
>JAYJMB010000895.1:0-17430 GCA_036873735.1 Pouteria campechiana | reverse complement strand
CCTTACTCACACTACTACAGAAAATTAGATTGGAGCAAGGTTCTAAATTTGGGTGCCCACGACAGCACCACCATTATGCATTCAATAAAAATGTATATTATCCTTGCTTCACTAATGATATAATTACATAAGGATAAGATACATTATGATTTTATATATGAAAATTAACAATGCAGCAAGTGCAGAAAAGTTCAAGTGTAGGATAATGATCATCTACAACAAATTTACCACAACTACCTGCTATATTCCAGAGGAGCTTAACTGATGAAAATTGTGGAAGAAGAAGTAGAAAACAAAAGGTCTGGAGATAAGCAACAAGAAGGTTGCTGTTGTCTAAGAGAAGCTTCCAAGAGCAAAAGAAAAAGAAAAACAAGGCTTCAAAGGAGTACTACAACGAGCTTGCATTATCTGTCAACCTCAATGAAAATATCAATAGACGAATGCAAAACAAGAAGACAAAGAAGAAGCCATGATCAGAGAGCTTAAGTTGTGATCTACTTATATTTGATCAATCTATCCAAGATACCAGCACAAGGATGAAGAAGCAACTCAACAACTTCACAGACAAAGAAGTTGAAGAAGAAGTCATAGTCAAAGAAGCATAACTCTATTCAAAAAATTTGAACCATCTACATTATCCAAACAAAGCCTGTCTAAGATAAAAAAAAAGAAGCTCTATCAAAATACTCAAATAGAGGAAGAAAGAAGAATTTTTGCCCAGACAACAATACAAGAGGGTGTGCAACCTCAGCTGAGCCAAGACAGACAGATCAAGATTGAAGAATCGAGAAAGTTGCTAGAACAAACCCCTTTTGTTTCTCTAAGTGTGCAGAAAGTTGCTAGAACAAACCCCTTTTGTTTCTCTAAGTGTGCAGAAAGTTGCTAGAACAAACCCCTTTTGTTTCTCTTTGAATCAAAAGGTTGTCTGTTAAAACAGATAAAGTTTAACCAAAACAGAAGATGAAGTATATGCCACATAGTGAGCATAGGCGATGCTAAATAGACAACGAACTACTTGAATCGAATTGGGCTACAACAAATAAAGGGATAATCATCTACAACTTATGACAGACAAATGAGACATGCAAAGTATTGTATCCACGATAAAGCAGAACTCACTTCGTTTATCACTTATATAAGATGAATGCCACACTTCATCTATTCGAGCAAACTAAAGTAAGCTTCGTCTGGCACATTCGATAGACAATGAGAAATAGAAGAAGAATATTGACTTTGTCAGTTAGTGCAAGACTAAGCCGAATTGATCTGTCACCTTCAACAGATGACAAAGAAGACTGGAAACATATTTTACTTCATCCATTCATGATAAAGGATTTGTTTGTAAATTGATTAGCCCATCTTCATCAACACCATTCAAGATTAATCTATTATCTTCAACAGACAAAGCATATACATGAAGGATCAATCTACAGACAAATATTCTTGAGGAATTGTGATAGAAAAATATGTGTTTGTTTATCAGTCAGTGCAACTTCATCTGCATCAAAGTTGGTCTACTATCTATGATAGAAAAAGTCATTCATATGGAAGCGCAACTAACAAACAAACCATAGAAGAAATCATCTGCAACTTATAATAGACAAATGCAGATAGAGAGAGACCGTGACTTGTCAAAGGAATACTAATTTATGTGACTACATATACAATTGGCATCTACACACGAGCTGACTTTGTGCAAACTCATACCAGTCACCATTTTTGACAATAAGCGACACTGCATGATTTTTAATGCTTTGATGAGTTAAACAAGGAACACACTTTACATAGCTCATCCTCCTCTCTGATTGGTGATGCAATAACTAAAGAAAAAAGAGAAAGACCTGGAAAGACCTAGATTTCAATGACAGAAAACTCAAATGGTCTTATTTATTCAATGCTACTCTCATCTCTACATTCAACAGATCCCATCTTCTCCAATGGTCAAGATTTTGAAGAAGCTATTTAAGGAGAAGAAGCAAGATGATTCAAAGGTGGTGAAGGAACCCATTTCAAATGTGCTCAAATTGGTAAAAATCCTTCCACCCATGGCCAAGAGCTTAAACCGTTATCTATCCTTCATGAGCTCAAATTTGCTTATCTTTATGGCCATTATTTTACATTTTGGGAAGATCTTTTTATTATAAGAGCTAAAAGAGAGATCATATCTTCCCCTATGCTTAAATGTGTAATAGTTTTCTGGCTAATCTGAAAACTATAGAGCTTTTGGTAAACTCAATAAACCACATTGTAATGAGTTATTGGTGAGCTCAAAAAACCTTCAAGTTTACTGGTAAGCTTTGAAACTAGTGAGTTGGTAGTGAACTTGGAAAAACTACCATGTTTACTTGTAATCTTTGAAACAGGTGAGTTTCTTGGTAAACTCATAAAACCAAAAGAAGTGTCGGGGACGCTTGTGTATGCCCCCTGGAGCTTGAATCCAGAAGAAGTGTCGGGAACACTTATGTATTCAATTGTACGGGGTATAGTGGAACCCAAGGCATAATGAGTTAGTATCCTTGGAAGAGTGGATGTAGGGACGGGGTCCTAAACCACTATAAAATTTATCTTTTCTATGTGTGTGTGTGTTTGTTTATTTGTTTTATTCTTCACACATCAATTTTATTCATCTCGTGTCACTTCACACAAAAGTATGAAATGAGGGGAATGATCCATCAAGGGTTATGCAATAAATTTTTATTTACCCAATTCATCCCTCCCCTCTTAGGTTAAGCCATCCTACAGGACCCAACACATATAACTCTCTCTTTAGTGAGTTTGAACCACTTTGCCAAAAACTTACTTAAAAGAAAAGACACTTTGATGCAGCTATCAAAGTAAATTCTATACTAACTGAAAGAAATCCATCTCTACAAAAGGAAGTTAAATATCTAAAGAAAGAGATAGAGGTATTAAATAGTATGTTGAGTAGATTCCCCAATCTAGGAGAATCTATGATCAAGTTCATAAGAATGACTGGTCAAACCAACAAAAAGGGACTTAGCTATGAATAGTTAGATGATGAAAATTTTAGAAATTTGCTAGATAGTCCAAGGGAGTGAACCTCATAAAAGAAAAGGAAAATTGTCCAAACATTGGAAAGTTCATGAGTTATTCCTGGATAAAGAAACTAGTGGAGTATATTGCATCTAGCAAAGTCTTAAATACTTCCTATTTCTACAACAGATTTAGACATAAAGTGTACAATTGCTATAACAAAAAGATGCAGGCAAAAGGCACTAAGATGAGATAGAAATGCAAGGAATGTGAACAAACTTATACCACACACAATTCCACTAACGCCACTAGACCCAATACTCGGGTACCAATAAGGTAAGAAGAAAATTTTCTTTGAATGTAGGTAAGTCTCAAAGCTACATTTGGAAATGCATGGTTCATGGATAGTGGTTGTTTGAGATATATGACTAAGAACAAGAAGTTGTTCAAAGAATTGAAGCCAATGGATAGAAGAACAATAACATTCGGCAATAATGATAAATGCCTTATTAAAAGAATATTTCATACTAAAATAATCTACAACTTCTAAAATGCACAAGTGCTACACTTCCAACTTATATTTACAATTTAGTCCTTCTAAAACACTCTCAAATCTTCAAATTTACTTCTAAAAATTGCTACTAAAAAATCCTTCTAATCTTTAGAAGCTTTATTTCTTGTTAGGTACTTAAGAAATTCTGAAGATCAAAATTTTACTGCTACAAAAGTTAAGGAGCTTCAAAATTTATGAAGATCGAGCATTTGAACTAGTTTAGAATACTGTCGCTCTGTCACACTTCTGAGATTATCTTGAATGCCATTTAGAAATTCTATTTACAATTCTAAGAACTTCTATTACACTTCTAAAGTTATTTTGATCCCTTCAGAAATTTAGTTTGCAATTCTAAGAATGTCAAAAACCACTCATATTGCACTTCTGAGAAATTATGAGAACTTCTATCAACTTCTATTGCACTTCTTAGAACCTTAGAAACACTTCATGTCACTCTTCTGAGAATGTCAAAAACTACTTAGAACTTCTTTTGACATTATTCAGAACCTATTCAGTAGATCTTCAGAAACCTTTGTTGCACTTCTGAGAATTTCAGAACCCATTTAGCACTTCTTCTGCAAGCCTTAGAACCTAACTCTAAAACTTTTCTGACTTACTTTTAATATGATTTAGAACCAATTCAGAACTACCTCTATTACATTTTTCAAAACTTTAGAAATCACTTTTACAAGCCTCAGTTGCACTTCTAAGAACGTCAGAAACTATTTAACACTTCCTCGAAATTTCTTATTGCACTTCTAAAAACTTCAAAGAACCTCTTCTACTAGCCTCAAAACCTATTCAGCACTAGTTGCTAATATTAGAACCCCTTCAGAGATTTCGATAGACTTTTGAAGGGTAAGCTACTTAAGAAATTATGAAACTGCACTTTTGAACCTCTTCAAAATCTCTTCAAAACTTCTGGCATACTTCGGATAGTTAAACTACTTCAGAATTTATGAGTTTGACCATTTTAACCACATTAAAATCCCTTCATGACTTCTAACACACTTCTGACAATTAAGTTGCTTCAGAAATTCTGAGTTTCACCCTTTTGAACCATGTCAAAATCCCTTAAGAATTTTTGAAGATGGTAAACTCCTCTAAAACTTCTGACGACTGTGAACTCCTCTAAAACTTCTGACGATTCCAAGATTCTGAGATCAATACTTCACTTCTTTAGAAGTCATGATGTTAATATTTCATTGCTCAAAAATTTACTTTACTACTTTAGAGATTCACTTCTCTTGGTCAAAAGTTTTGACATTAATATTCACTTGAGCTAAATCCGGCCTCAGAACCTCGGGATTTCATGTCAATTAGGAATTCAATTCACCTCTAAGATTGGAACTTCTGACTGAGGTTCTGACATTATTTGTGAACAAAACTTCTAACTTTGTGATAATCCAACCAAATAAAATTGCCATGACATTGAACTCTCCAAGTAATGCATTCTTTATTCTGATGTCGCAACATCAGATTTTCTATTTACCAAGTACCCAACAAACATTTCAACTATCATGGTGCTCAACTTCTTCAACTTGTCTTTTTCACTTTTATCTAAAATTAACTTAAAGTGACATCTTTTGCATATTTTCAATAGTTTTAACACTTGAAATAGAAACTAACTCCATTAAGTGCAATATTTAAGCAAAACTAATAAACTTACATCAATTGAGGATCCAAAATATGTGAATTTAGGTATTAAAATATTGTACAATATGAGGTTATTAAGTTTGATATCATTAGTTCTGAGTACTTTACTCATTTATTGATTTTGCATTCAATCATTGTACAATCAACCTAAGTAGAGGCATATAATAGTACAAGTTTTATTTCTATTTGATTTAGCAAGGAGAGAGACTTGCTATTTGTATAAGTTTGTTGGTGAGCTTGGAAACCAATGTTGTATAAGTTTGTTGCATCGTTGCATAAGTTTGTTAGTGATCTTGGAAACTAATAATTGTGAAGTTTGTTGGGGAGCTTGTAAAACCAACAAGTGTTAGTAGAACCTAAGTGCAGTAAGATTAGTTGACTTAGAGAGTGGAGTAGGTACGAGGTTGGCCCAAACCACTATAAAAATACCTTCATAGTTGTGTTGATTGTGTCTTACTTCATTTATTTTCAGCACTTGATTTTAATTTGGCTATAATTTTTAAAAGCTCAATTCAACCCCCCATCCCCTCTTAAGCTACCTACTGAATGGGATTGTTGCGGATTTTTCAATACAAATGCATGTATCACCAACGAGTAATAAAGAGTGAGTAAGAAATCATCCTCACGAGTATTATGTTTACCAAGTACCAATTTACTCTAACTCTAAATTTTATTTGAAGAATCTAAATATGGTAACAAGATGAAAAGAAAAGAAATTTAAACTAGTGGACTTTGGTAATGGTGCAAAATCTAGACAGATAAAAGAGATCAATATGGTTGAGACATCTAGGGGTTCATGAGTTCACCAGATTAATTTTGTTTAGTTTCACCTATTTTAAGCAAGCAGTGTTTATTCCTCTGTTGATAATGAATCTCTCTTATTTAATTATTATTATTCTCAAGTTATAACAACCTATCCAAGTTAGCAAATTTTCTACATCTTTGTGAAAATTCTGAAGTAACCAAGATACGTTACGATCAAGAAACTCATAATATTACATAAGCCTCATGGATATATTTATCACCATGACAATCTTATGATGATTAATCATGGTCTAATTAGATTATCGCTTCTCAACCTCAAATCAATTCACTAATCATGTTGAAAGGGTTGGATTCTTTCATAAGTGTTAAAATCAATTACATACTCAACATAGATGATGAACGAGCAAAGAACTGCATTAAATAGGATGAAACTAAACAATCGTAATCTAGCTACATCCTACCCCTAAAACAAAGTATTTACCTCATAATGTAATCAAAGAAAATACTGCACAGTATCTTAAACATGATCAAGAAACTAAAATGACTAAAAAGGAACAAGAAGAGATCAAATAATAATCTTCTCTAAGTAATTCTCTTCGCCCCTTGATCTCTTATCAACTTCCTTTCTTTGTAAGAAGAATCCCCCTCCAAAAATCATGTGTTGTTGCCTCTTTCTTCTTTTTACAACTTCCTACCCTTGCTAAAAGATCCTAAAGACATGTTTCTCATCCTTTATATACCCCATCATTAGGGTTAAGTCCTTTTACATAAGTCAAATAGCCATTGCGCAAAATCCAGAGGACTTGTTGTAAATTCTAATCAGACATCATGACATCTGATTGCTATGTTTCAACTACCACATAAAAAATCTATTTGAGTGTTGTGACATTGAAATTGGATGTCATCATTTACTTATTGTTTGCCTTTCAAAATATGGAAAAACCATTGAAATGTTACGGCATTGAAATGCTGTCCACCAAGCACAATTTTAGAATCACTTCATTCTTGATGCATTAGAAAGATAATTTCAAGGAATACAACTTTCATGTTGACTATATTTTCCAAATCATCATCTATGTCTGCTAAAATCAGACTACAATTAACACCATTTTTTGCATGTCTAAAGTCGGACAAAAGTTTGAGACAATTGCAGTGTTTTATCCATAAATTTCATGTTTAATTTCCAAGTCCTTTTATTCCTAATTTCTTGGATAAATAACTTGAAGGAATAAAACTTCTATGTTGAACACATTTTCTTAATCCATCTTCAGATACACCAAAAATGGCTTCAAAGTAATGCCAACACTTAGCTTTGCAGGAAGACTTTTTTTGCAATGTTACAAATGCTGTGATATCCAATTTTAATGTTGCAGCATTCAAATGTTATCCACCTTGTAATGCTTTTGAACAAATTAAAATATAGCTTCATTTTCATCCATATGATCTTTCCCTCTGACTCCATTAAAATGCTCCTTTTTGACATGTTTTAACATTTGAAACACAATTTAACTCCATTAAGCAAAATTTAATCAAATATGATTAAAAGTCAATAAAATCATGTTAATTCAAGATCCATAATAGATTAATTTAGATATTAAAATATGGTAAATTATGAACTTATCAAGGACCAACATGAACCACCATATATTGTTGAGTCTAACGCCTTAATTAGCTTAATTTTGATGATGAATGTAATGTATTAGCTAAGTTTTGATGATAAGCAAGCATATGAGTGAGAAATTGGAGTACTAGTAAGTTAGTTTCAAAGTGGTGTAGTAATAAAATGACAAAACTAAGAAAACAAACTAGGAAAGCATACACGAAGTGATAGGGAATGTTATGTAGTGAGAAATCAGTAAAAATATATCACAATTTAAGCTTTGGAGGAGGAAAACTCATAAACTTAGTAAAAAAATAGTTTTTAAAATTAAGAGGAAGTCTTAGAGGCCTAAAGAAGATGTTGGAATTATATTATATATGATTTTAATGATAACAAAACTTGTATTAAATTTAGAAACATATGTGATTACAAATTAATAAACATTAATGATTAAATAAACAAGCATACAGTCTTCATCTTATGGTGTGCATATCATTAATTAATCTGTATAGCATAAATTTGCTAAATCATATTAAGCATCATAATTACTTAAGCTTTCATATTATGCATTTAATGAAAATGTATATTATCCTTGCTTTACAAAATGTTGCCATCATATGAGAATCAAATTTATTATAATATTATATATGAAAGCTAACAACATAGCAAGTGCAAAAATGTTCAAGTGCAAAATAATGATTGTCTGCAACAAATTGTCACAACTATCTACTACATTCTTAAGGAGCCAAATTGATGAAAATCATGGAAGAAGAAGAAGAAAAAGAAGAAAAAGAAGAAGAAGAAGAAGATAGTAGAAGAGAAGCAACAAAAAAGGTTGCCTTGTTGAAGTTGAAGCTTCCATGAACAAAAGCATAGGAGAAAAACAAGGCTTCAAAGGTGTGCTACAACGAGTTTGCATTGTCTATCAACCTCAACGAGAAAATGTCAATAGACAAATGCAAAACAAGAATTTAAAGAAGAAGCCATGATCAGAGAGCTTAAATTGTGTTAGAAAAATTTAGACCACTTATACTTGATCTGATCAAAGTCTGTCCAAGATAAAGCACAAGGATGAAGAAGCAACTCAAGGCTTGGCAGACAAGGAAGTTGAAGATGAAGCCATGGTCAAAGAAGTATAATGCTGTTTGAGAAATTTAAACTATTTACATCGACCAGACAAAGCCTATCTAAGATAAAGAAAGAAGGAGAAGCTGCATCAAATACTTAGACAGAGGAAGAAAGAAGAAATTGCTGCCCAAACATTCATACACAAAGTTAGAAGATTGGATTCGTTGAAGGATAAAATGATAATATAAATATAGAAGGGAATGAAACTTCAGCTGAGCCAAGATAGACAAATTAATATTGAGGAGATATGGAAGTTGCTAGAACAAACCCCTTCTGTTGCTCAAAGTGTGCAGAAATGCTAAAGAACTTTGCTCCATCTTTAGATCAAAAGGTCATTTGTTACAATAGACAAAGTTTAGCCATAGCAAAAGATGAAGTTAATGTTGCACAGTGAGCATAAACGAAGCTGAACAAATAAAAAGATACTTAGATCGAAATGAGCTACAAAAGATAAAGGCACGATCATCTATAACTTATGATAAATAAATATGACATGCAAAGTATTCTATCCAAGACAAAGCAAAACATACTTCACCAATTGTTTACACTAAACGAACGCCACACTTCATCTATTTGAGCAAGTTGAAGTTAACTTCATCTGTTACCTTCAACAGACGATAAAGAATAAAGGAAGCATATCTTACTTCATTTGTTCATATTAAAGAAAATGTGTGTCAATCGAATGTTAGCACCATTCAAAGTTAGTCTGTTATCTTTAATAGACAAAGCATATACTCAAAGGATCAAATTATAACAGATAAGAAAGTGTTTGTCTATTAGTCAATGCGACTTCATCTGCATCAAAATTTGTCTGCTATTTGTGATTTTGTCATATGGAAGTTCAACTGACAAAAAAACCTATGAACAATTCATCTACAACTTATGGTAGACAAATGCAAATGGAAAGAGGCCATGATTTGTCAAAGGAAAATTGATTTATGTGACTAGGCATACAAATGGCATCTGCACTCAAGCGATCATTATGCAGACTTATATCAGTCACCATTTTCAACAATAAGCGACATGCAAGTTTTCAAAGCTATGATGAGTTAAACAAGGAACACATTTATCACAGCTCATCCTCCTCTCTGAACGGCATTGCAGCAGCTTGAGACAAAATAAAAAGACCTGAACTTCAATGGTAGAAAAATCAAATGGTCTCATTCATTCAATGCTGCTCTCATCTCTACATTGATCAGCTCCCATCTTCTCCAATGGTTGAGATTTTGAATAAGTTATTTAAGGAGAAGAATGGGGACAATTCAAAGGTGGTGAAGGAACCCATTTTAAATAAGCCTTATCGTATGCAAATCCTTCCACTGATGACCAAGAGCTTAAACTGTCATCTATCTTTATGAGCTTCAATCTGCTAATCATCATGGCCATTTTATTTACATTTTGGGAAGATCTTTATGTATTGATAGAGCTTAAAAAGATCATATCTTCCCCTATGCCTCATTGTAATACTTTGTAAAGTGTCAGTTTTCTAGTAAACTTGAAACCAGAGAGTTTGTGGTGAGCTCAAGAAACCACATTGTATGAGTTGGTCATGAGCTTTGTAAAACTACCAAGTTTGCTTGTGATCTTTGAAATGGGTAAGTTTCCTAGTGAACTTGTAAAACTATAAGAGTATCAATGACACTTGTTTATGCCCCCTAGAGTTAGAATATAGAAGAAGTGTTGGGGATAGTTATGTATTCCATTATACGGGGTATAGTTGAACCCAAGGCACCATGAGTTGGTGTCCTTAGAAGAGTGGATGTAGGGACGAGGTCCTGAACCACTATAAAATTCATCTTGTTTATGTATGTGTTTGTTCATTTGCTTTATTCTTCATTCATTTTATTATCTCTATTATTCATCCTATGCCACACCACACACAATCACAAAAAGAGGAAAATGATTCAATGAGGGTTAAGCAATGAATTTTTATTTACCCAATTCACTCATCCCCTTTTGGGTTAAGCCATCCTTTGAGAACTCTATAAAAGAATCTAAAATTAAGTTCAAATAATTTAGAAGCTATTTCAGAAGATTCAGAGAAATCTAAAGATTTCAATAGACATTTCAAAGGATAGAAGAAATCTGAAAATGAAGTCTACAAATTTTAGGGGTACATTCAGAGGAAGAATTCCAAGCTTAAGTGGTATGCAACTAACTCTAAAGCCAAGTTTCAAACAAAGTTAAGCTTCAAAAGGTACTTCAGAAGCTTCAAGCATCATTTGAAAACAAGCTAGACAAAAATTCATTTTAGAAGTATTTTTAGAGTAAAGAATCCCTACTTTAAAGGTCTAAAATGTAGTCTAGAATTGTTTTCAAACTAAGATAACTTTCAGAGGAAGAAAAAGAGCCTCAAAGGTCTAAAAGACTAGCCATTACTAGTAGTTGGGTCTATCTGCCTTTAGAGGAAGCTTCAAAGGTAGCAACTCGACCTTGAGAGTTCTGAAGTGATTGTCTTTGCTTTTATAATGCCTTTAGAGGAATGGAGCTACACACCCAAAAGTTTGAAATTAAATGCAAAACTGTAACTGACACCCTCACCCGACCTTTATAGTTCTAAAAGTAATTTTCAAAGTTCTAAAAGCATTATTGGTGACTTTTTAAATTTTGTAAGTTGCAAGCAATAAAAATATGGTCAAAAAATTATTAGAAATAGAATAAATAGCTAAATCCTTTTACTAAGAATATAAATAGAAGATCAAATCATTGAAAGAAGTTAGTTAAGTGAATTAAAGAAAGAATTTACAAGCATCCAAAGTTTTCTTCCAAAGTTTCAACTTCTTTAGTGCTGAATGCTAAACCAACATTCAAAGTTCAATTATCATCAAATTTTCAAAAGTCTGAAACTATTACTCTTTGTTATCAAATCATTCTTTCACTTGTCTAATAATTGTGTACACATCTTCCTAAGTAAGAGGCACTTTTCTTATACAAGCTATTTATTATTTAGTATTTTTGAAAGCAACAGGCTTGCAATATTATCTGTTTGGTTTTGGTAAGTAGGAAAGACTTGTTGTTGATGATAAATGTCGTTAGGGAGGTCAGGAAACCAACTTGTTATTTGGAAAGTGTTAGTAGAACCTAAGGTAGTAAAGGAAACTATCTTAGAGAAGTGGAGTAGGAACCCAACAGGTCGAACCATTATAAGAATATTTGTCTATTGTGTTGTGTATCATTTCTATCTCCTTAGAGCATAATTAGCTTTAACTTGACCAAAATTTTTAAGAGCTCAATTTAACCACACCCCGCGCCCCCCTACACCAATACCCAACTCTCTTAAGCTACCTTCTATAATGGACCAACATATATTGTTGTGTATTTTACTTTTTATATGCCTTGTCTAGAGTGTAAATCAAATAAAACAAGGGATTATATCTTACAAGTGGTTCGTAAGTCTTCAATTTTTAATTACCTAATTCACCCCTCCCCTCTTGGGCTGTACCACTTATGTGGAATGATAATTGGTAACAGAGTAAGCTTCATAAGATATCTACGGAGAAACCAATGGCAACCCATCCATCTTCCCTTTATACTTTTGCTATGGGCCAATCTTTTATTGACCACCCTTATTCGATGGGAATAATTATTCCTATTAGAAGATAAAAATGAAAATATACATTCTCTCAAATGATGTTGAGGTATTAAATATGATAGAAATTGAAGAAGCTATACCAAATACCTCTATATTAGAATAAACTAAGGATGAAATTCAAGTAGTCCAATCTAATACGAAGGCCATGAACGATATTTTATACACTATCTCCTATTGATAAGTGAATTTTTATTCACTTATATTAAGTATTTTCTGAGCTTATTCTTCACTAATTCTTGAGAATGCTATATGAAATTCATGTTAGTTTGTGTGTATTTGTAGTACATTAGAAAGTGGTGAAAAGTGAAGCTAAACAAGGAGAGAAGAAGCTAAGGAAGTTGCAAGATGATGAGATAAAAATAGTTTTTCAAAATGAGTGAAGTGCAAATCTGGCATAGCTGTCTAGCATTGCGACACCAGAATGTAGTGCCACAACTCCAATTCAAAATATGCAAATGCAATGTGTGTATAGATTTTTTGGCACCGCGGCGCTAGAAAGTAGTGTTGCAGCACCAATGTGTTTGCATGGGTCATATATTTTTAGAAAGTTTTGATTATTTTGTGCAAGGAATAATTGGGAATTCAGATGTACATGTCAAAATAACCCTAATTGTGGTTATTTAAGGAGGAAGAAATGCAAGATCCAGTACCTTGGTGTTGCAAATTTTTCTTAACACAAGTGCACATGTCATCAACAAGTAATAAAGAGTGAGTAAGATATCATTCCCATGAGGATGTATATATGTCAATTACCAACTACTCTAACTTTGAATTTTGTTTGAAAGATTGAATTGTGGTAAGGTGTAAAGATAAAAGATCTAATTTAATGGACTTTGGAAATGATGTGGATTTTGGACAAATAAAAAGAGATAATGATTAAAACATCTAGGGGTTTCCAAATTCACCAAATCAAAATCATATTTAGTTTTATCAGTTCTAACAATCAATGTTTGCTTTTATGTTGATAATAAGTTTCTCTTGATTAATTACTATTCTTTCTCAAGTCATAACAATCTATCTCAATTAGCTATTTTCCTATTTCTCTATGAAAATCACAAACTAATCAAGATGCATTAAGATCAAGAAACTTGTAATTTTGCATAAGCTTCATGGATATCTCTATCATCATGATCAGCTTATGGTGGTTATCCTTCATCTAATTCTATTATCACTTCTTAGCCTCAAATTGAATCACATATCATGATGAAAGGGCTAGCATTCTTTCACAAGCATTAAAATTGGATTAAACACTCAACATAGATAATAAACAAACAAAGAAATGCATTAAATATAATGAAATCAAATAATCATTATTTGGATACATCGTTCCCCTAGATTAAAGTACTTAGCTCATAATAGAATCAAGAAAAATAATACACATTGTCTTAAACATGATTAATAAAGGGAAATAACTAAAAATGAATAAAGAAAGATCAAGAGATAAGCTTGTTCATGTAGTGTTCTCTGCAATTTGCTCTCTTGTTAGCTCACCTTCCTTTGCAAGAAGATTCCACCTTTGATCCTCTATATTTACTTCCCTTTCTTGTTTCTCCACCTCCAAACCTTGCAAAAGAATCCCCCAAGACATGCCAAAACATCGTTTTATACCATCTCCATTATGGTTTAGCTTTGGTGTGCAAGTCAAGCAAGATCCAAAAATTTCATTTTGTTGTCTCCAGTGTAGAGCTATGGCTCAGGAAAATAAAGCCACGGTTCTATTTTCCATTGCTCCTTGCAAGACACTACATTTTGTTTGGGCACTGCGGCTCAATTTTCTATAACCACAACCCTGTTTCTTGCTGCCTATTGCCATATCACACATTTTGAATCAAAGCTGCGGCCCTACATTTTAGAGTCACTGCTTAGTTTCTTGCTAGCCAAAACTCACCCCTTATTCCATTATTGTTTCTGTTCTCCAAGCTTGCTAATTGCTTAGCCCCTTTCCTCCATGCTTAACTCCATCTTTCTAATGTCATATAAACACACAAAAACTTCATAAATTTCTCATGAAAATTTTCAATAATTAGCAAATGACGGGCTCAGATAGTAATCAATATAAGTGAATAAAATTCAATCATCAAACACCCTCAAACTTAAACTTTTGTTAGTCCTCAAGAAAAACAAAAACAAAATGAAACAAAACCTATCATTTAATAAAATACATTCCTTTATAGAAAACTATAAAAATGCATCTATGAAGTTCAACTTTCAGAGATCTGAAAATGCTATCACATGCATACAACTTTAGAGAAAATTTCAAAATGCATTCTATGTCTAGAATTTCAACCCAAGCATTATTATAGTCTATTCTTGGTCCTGATGTGTGTACATAAGATATAGCCAATGTTATTTATTCACTTGTGACTTGGATAAGAATTGAAAACTAAAAGAACTTGTCATGTTACTCTATAAACCCATATTTCTCATCATTCTTCACTGATTTTAGTAACTTTTCACCCAGATTTAATAGGTCTTAAGCTTGTAGTGGGGCCTTAGGTATAGCTAACAAGAAAAGATTACAGGATTCACAAAGTGGAGACATAAAGATGTAAATCTTCATCACAAGTAGTTGCCTTCTTTGTTTGTATACATCTATATGTGGGCTATATTACTTCCACAACCCCAAACTTGTTTTCTGTTGAGTTCTTTGGGATGTGATTCCCCCCCAAATGATAAATGAATCCTTATTTATTCTTTTCTTTGTTATCCCCTTCTTTGTGTTTTTAGTATTCTTCTTTCCACACCCCAAAACTTGTTTTCTTTTATTCTCTTTCATGCTCTTTTCATAGCCATACATATCAATTATGTCTCCTGAATAGGTTAAAGAAAGAAAAGTCAAATCACTAAAGCTCAATGGGGACATGAGCAACAGTGATGTATTAGGTTAGCTAGAAAGGCTAAAACTAATCAAAGAATGCTTAAATCATTTTCTTGATGATTTGTTATGAAATTTTTGCTTCAAACAATGATTACACAAGTTTTAGAGTGACACTAAATCATGTTCATACAACTGCCGAATTCTTTTCTTCATACATACATAAATAAACAACATAGCTAAGTATTCAAGTGGATGAGGAGTCTCATGTACAACTCAATAATTGCTTAAGTACCCATAGTAAACGTATATTTTCTCAAAGTTATATTCAATGTTTCTTATTCTTATCATTGATCTCATACAACTAAATTCTATTTTTTTTATAATATATCTATATATATATATATGAAAAGACATAAAAAAACAAATAACACAAACTGGGGACTCTAAAAGAAATTACTTTCAAACAAACTACACCTAGAAAAAACACATTAAGATCACTAAACAAATAAAAATAAAATAAGAAACTATCACCCCCAAACTTGAAATAACATTGTCCTCAATGTAAGAATGTAATGTAAGTTCAAGGAATTCCCTGATGAAGCTGTCTTTTAAAAACTTATGAATTTGTCATCTTCATCGTCATCACCTTCTTTATCTTCCTCTTCTAACTTATCAGACTCATTGGATGAAGATGAAGTTGTGAATGTTGGAGGATGAGGGAACTCCACTAGAATTGAGCATTGAAGTATATTGCAGCTGTTGAACATTATTATGAGGGCGTTGGTGAAGTTTGCCACAAACTCATGATTCTACTACTGCCGTCTTAGAATCTTATCAACACTTTAGTGATGGATGCTTGGGATTTCTGCATGTTGTCCATCTAAGTGCATAATGTAGCAATCTCTGAATGATGGTGAGAAGATTCAGCATGCCTCAACTATGAAGAACTTAATGTGGTAGATTGCCTTATTCTGTGACTTGCACATTCTTTCTTTTCAAAACCTTTTATCAAGGTAAGATTGATTGTTGGTAACTGGTGTTGGATCTCTTCTGTAGCACTAGTGGGGACACCCACTTGCAAACATAATTTATAAATCAAGAAAGGATGTCCAATACCCATAGGCTTACATCCTATAATAGTGGCCATGATGGATCCCTCAATCACCTTCCCAACATCTTTAGACAAGCCAATTTTAATTGCATAGTTGAGTACCACTCTAGCCCTATTAACATCTGATACATGATAAGATGGAAGTAGCTTCCCTCAAATGAAGTAATTTCATGATCTACTTTTTGCTTTTAGCAGTCCGCGTGGGAAGTTGACTACTCAATCTTTTCTCCTTTTCCATTGGGTTTCAAGTACAACAAGAAATTGAATGATCTACTCATACTCGAGTCCTTGTTCCACCAAGGTAAAATAGTCATCAATATCTAGAAGCTTAGACCACCTTGTTGATAGATGTTCTGTCGAAACAAATAAGCTTCCCCCTCACTAGCACCTTGAATTCCCAAGTCCTTGAAATTGGTTGTGCCCGTGCATTACACAGAATTCTCTAATCATGGCCATTAAAGCAACACCTAGCAGTGTGGAGAATGTTTCGCAATTTCTTTTTTCAATAGTATCATCAACATTCCTAAGAGGATTTTTAAATCCTCTTTCATAGATGAATCTCTTATCCACTATGAATTGTTTAGAGCTAGCTACTGTGTCTTCATTAAAAAATGTAGGATTGGGATCTGTATTTCTTTTTCTTTTTATAGGACTGATAGCCCATAGATTTTTTCCTTTTTGTTGGCATGATGAAATTGTATATTCAATATCTTCAATTTCTGCACCCACTATAATTGACTACACTCATTGTTTGTGATATCAAGACACTTGAATGAAGCACAATGACCCCAAAATTCTCTACTAGCGATTCACAATGCCTCAAGGAAGAATGTAGCTTATCAAAGCAAATGTATAACACCTGTGGTGTTTGAAATCTACTCATGTGGAAATGGGTAGGGTTTACCTTATGAAGTTGATAAATTTCACTATTTTTGGCTATATAAAGTTAACGAGAAGAAAAGAACTTAAGTAGTAAAATTGAGCAAAAGTGTGTTTATAACATATATGAATAGCCTTATATGATATTTGAGGTGATTGAAATTTTCTTATGTGGATATGGGTAGAGTTTGATGCTTGAAATTTATAAATTTGATCAATTTAAATTGAATAATGGCTTTAAGAATAAAAAGTACCTATTGGGCCATGGAAAATCAAAGGGTGCCATCTAGCTGTAGCCGAGCAGCTGTCCGACCGATTGATGGCACCAGCAGCA